>JAGVVM010021878.1:0-13998 GCA_019149425.1 Psidium friedrichsthalianum
TTTTCGAACGAATATGTCTATTCGAAAAAAATAAAATCGATGGATTTAACTCGGATCCGAGCCCGGCCCGATTTGAGCCGAGCTAGCTAGACAACAGTGGCGGGGCGCACGCGTGTAAACCGATTTGACTTTGTGCAAGACCTCTCTCCTCCACAAAAGTGGAGTACCTATTGGAGCCCAAACCCATGGAGATGCTCAACTATTTAAACTCAATTTCTATCTCTCTTCTATCCCATGTGGGACTCCATCAACCACACTCTCATTCATGTTTTAAGGGCTTTTGGTATACCAAAATACCAATAATCTCCCACATGAATGAGAGTTCAGAGATCATGACTCTTCGTACATGCATGAAATGCAGTATGCGATTATTCCATGAGAGAACGCTGCATTAGGATAAGTAGTCAGAGACTTTGAAATTTTCCTAATGAAACCTATCGGACCTACTCGGTTAATCAGTAGACCTGATGTCTTTGAACTGTCAACCTTCGTTGTAAGTCTAAACAATAGGAGTCACACAGTTATTTTCAACCAAAGTTGGTTCTCACTGTTATGTTCTTTTTGGCCATGAACACCGCCTGGTTTCATGAGTGTTTTCGAGAATTTGGCCTTTCAAATTCTTAGAAGTGGCCCTCACTTCACACTCACATAGGTGATTTCTGAATGTGTGATATTTCACATACTTAAATCAGAATCATTAAAGCTTATGCTTAACCTTCGCTTTTGTATTGTCCTTATATAGAGAATGAGTGAGAGTTGACATTACTTTACATTGCCCGCATAACTTGGTTGTCCCTTTGAACCTAGATCTTGGGATCTCCAGTCAACTAGGTAGGGTTCCGCTATGACGATTTCTTTTATAGGCCTTAGACCTATTCCTCTTGATGTTTTCACAACCATCTCTCTAGTTAAGCCTTTTGTTAATGGATCCGCAATGTTATCTTTTGACTTCACATAGTCAATCGTGATAATTCCACTAGAAAGTAGCTGTCTCCCGGTATTATGTCTTCGACATATATGTCGAGACTTTTCGTTATACACAACATTTCTTGCCTTTCCTATTGCCGCTTGACTATCACAATAAATACATACAGCTGGCACTGGTTTAGGCTAATTAAGAATATCTTCTAAGAAATTTTGAAGCCACTCTGCTTCTTTACCAACCTTATCCAAAGCAATAAATTCTACTTCCATAGTGGACCTTGTAATGCAAGTTTGTTTGGATGATTTCCAAGACACTGCCTCCACCAAGTGTAAACACATACCACTTATGGATTTTGTATCTTTTGTTCGGTTATCCAATTTGTATCACAATATCCTTCAAGTACCGTTGGATACTTTGTGTAGTGTAAAGCAAAATTTTGAGTATGCTTCAAATAACCCGATACACGTTTCATTGCTTTCCATTAGTTGTCATTTGGACTAATTTTAAATTGACTTAGCTTGCTTACAGCACAAGCCATGTCCGACCTAGTACAGTTCATGATATACATCAGACTGCCTAGTATATTGGCATAGTCATTTTGAGCTTTATTTTCACCAGTATTCTTTGAAAAATGTAAGTTAACATCTATTGGGTCTTTGATGGTATAATATCTAGATTCTTGCAATTTTCAAAAATCTTCTCAATGTAATGAGATTGCGATATAGATAATCCTTTAGATGTCTTATGGATTTTAATTCCTAAAATAACATTTGCCAACCCTATATCTTTCATATCAAATTTACTTGTGAGCATGTTGGTCGCATTGACGATCTTACTATCGCTACCCATTATAAGCATGTCGTCTACATACAAGCATACAATGGCAAAATAATTATGAGCATTTTAAGATAAACACATTTATCATACTCATTTATTCTTAAAGCTATTTGACAACATGACTTGGTTGAATTTAGCATGCCATTGTTTTGATACTTATTTCAGTCCATAGATTGACTGGATAAGTTGACATACCTTCTTCTCTTGTCTGGAACAATGAACCCTTCAGGTTGTTCCATATATATTTCTTCCTCCAGATCCCCATTTTAGAAAGCCGTTTTCATATCCATTTGATGGATTTCAAGCTTATGCACCGCAGCTATAGCAATTAGCATCCTTATGAATGTAATTCTAGTGACAGGTAAATAGGTATCAAAATAATCCAGGCCTTCTCGTGCTTGTATCCTTGTATCATAAGCCTAGCCTTATATTTATCAATAGTACCATTTGCTTTCATTTTCTTCTTGAATATCCACTTATATTGTAGTGGTTTATTATTAAGAGGAATGTCAATCAATTCCCAAGTATGGTTTGACAGAATGGATTCAATCTTACTATTGATGACTTCTTTCCAGAACGGAGCTTCTGGAGACGTCACAACCTCTTTAAAAGGCCGAGGCTCATTCTCTAACAAATATGTTAGAAAATCAGGTCCAAAAGACTTGAAAATTCTTTGTCTTTTGCTATGCCTAGGTTTATCCTCTATAGGATTGCTTCTAAGTGTTATATCCCGAGGCCTCTTATCACTGTTAATTGGCTCATATACTCTGTTATACGGAAAAATATTCTAAAAAAATGAAGCGTCCCTCAATTCAATAATCGTATTAACATGTATATCAGGGATTTTCAGACTCATGAACCAGAAAACGATATGCATTACTATTAAGAGCATATCTAATAAAGACACAATCCATGGTTTTCGATTCTATTTTAATCTTTCTAGGTTTAGGAACCACAACCTTAGCTAAACACCCCCGCACTTTGAGGTAATTCAAATTGGGTGTCCTGCATTTCCAGTTCTCATAAGGAGTTTGCTGTATCTTTTTGTGGGGCACTCTATTTAAAATAAAATTTGCCGTCAAAATAGCTTCCCCCCATAAATTCTGTGGTAATCCAGAACTATTTAGCAACGCATTCATCGTTTCTTTTAATGATCGATTTTTCCTTTCTGCCACGCCATTAGATTGTGGCGTATAAGGAAGTGTAATTTGATGAATAATACCAAATTCAGAACAAATTTCCTCAAAAGGAAATTCATATTCACCACCTCTATCACTTCTTATCGTTTTAATTTTCCTATTTAACTGAGTTTTAATTTCGGACTTATAAGTTCTAAAAGCATCCACAGCTTCATATTTACTACTGAGTAAATAGACATAACAATACCTTGAACAGTCATCTATAAAAGTGATAAAATATTCTTACCACTCTTGACAGTATTATTTTCAAATCACATATTTTAGTGTATTAAATTTAAAGGTTCGGTGATTCTATCATCTATAGTGTGAAAACGGAGGCTTGGAAAGTTTGATTCAACACACACTTGGCATTTTTCACTTGGACAATCAGATTTTGGCAATAGTCCCATGCTCATCAATTTTTTAATTGGCTTATAATTAACATGTCTTAATCTAGCATGCCATAAATCAAGAGACTCAAGCACATAAGTAGAAAACAGTTTTATTCATAGAATCATTTGGTACAATAGTCATTACATTCAGCTTGAAAAGACCATCACTTAGATAATCTTTTCCTACATACATCTCGCTTTTGGAGAGTACAAACTTGTTAGATACAGACACCAACTTAAAGCCAGATACAAACACCAACTTAAAGTCATTTTTGCTAAAAGAGAGATCTAGGCACTAAATTCTTGCGTATGTCTTGCACATGCAACACATTGTTTAGTGTCACTATTTTTTCTAGATGTCATCTTCAAAGCAACCTTTCTAACCCCTTTCAACCTTTGAGGTTAATGAATTATCCATGTAGAGTTTTTCATCACCTCCCATAGGCGTATAAAATGAGAACATTGATCTATTACCGCAAATATGAAGAGTCGCGCCAGTATCTATCCACCATTCTTTGGGGTTTCCCACCATGTTGCACTCAGATATTATAACAGTAAGATTGATATCGTCGACGCCATTGGAAATCTGTTCACCATATTCGCTTGAGTATGCTTTCTTTTCTTGGCTCTACAGTCCTTAACACGATGTCTAGATTTTCCATAGTTGTAGTATTTGCCAATGAACTTTTTCTGGCTTTGGGTGGATCTCTCCCCAAAAGTCTTCCTCTTCTTGTTGGGTTTCGATCCTCCTTCAATAAAGTTAGCCCTTGAGACCTCCAGTTTGTTACCAACTTTCTTTCAGAGAATCTGTTGTCTTCCTCGATCCTCAATTGAACACTTAAGTCTTCAAGTGATAATTCATTTTTCTTGTGTTTCAAGTAATTCTTGAAATCTTTCCAAGATGGTGGCAACATTTCAATAAAGACAGCCACTTGAAATGATTCACTTAGAATCATACTTGGCATGAATGTCATGCATAATCACTTGAACTTCTTGGATTTGACTTAAGACGGTGTTGAAACTGACCATCTTAAAGTCCAAAAATTTGTCGACTATGAACTTCTTCAATCCGGTATCTTCCGTTTTGTATTTCTTGTTTAGACTATCCCATAATTCCTTAGCCGTTTTCAACGGGCTATAAACATTATACAGGGTATTGTCTAGACCATTGAGGATGTAGTTACGACACAGGAAGTCAGAATGCTTCCATGCATCTACCGCATCAAACTTTTCTTTGTTTATCTCTCCCTCATCCAACTTAGGAGCATCCTCGGTGAAGAATCTTGCCAAGTTTAAAGTTGTGAAATAGAACAGCATTTTCTGTTGCCATCTCTTAGATCCATTGAACTTTTCTGGATTTTCTCCATAAGTTGGAATAGATGCAACAAGCGTCATTGATGTGGAAGTCATTTTGTTACGAAAACTGAAATGATTGGGTGAGTAAATATACGATAACACGAGTGATACTATTTTTGAAAAATCCAAATAGAAACTATTATACTAGCAACATACGATGAAACACGAAAGAAGCAATTTCTGAATATATAAACAGAAATTATTGAAAATGGCTTATAACGAAGACCACGTAAATGAATAGAGTAATTTAATTCCTTACACTACTACGACCACAGCAAGGACTATATGACGACACTCAACAAACAGACTTGAAAGCAAATACAGGATAGGCAAAATTCATGTTAACATTGTAGTTGACCTATGTGTGTTCGCATATATCAAATGAAGACAAGCAGACCACCTGAATTAAGCTCAGATAAATAATTGATTAGATGATTGATCCGAGCCCAACAAATTCACGTTGTGTCTTTAAGACGAATTTGTCCCATCCACCGGTACCCAAGAGTGTGGATAATCGCCTCCTAAGATAGAACGGATCACTATTTCGTTGAAGCGGTACTTCTTCAACAGAAATCCTTCGAATGCAACTTCGGGAATTATCGTTCAGATGAGAGTGAATGAATGAATGATTTTCGAAAATAGAAAGAATGGTCGTCTTCTCTTTGAAAAAATCAGAATGTATTTATAATGGCCCAATCGAAGAGTCACGTCACCTTTGTTTGGCCGAACCGATAGCTTAAAGAGAGATTATGAATAGACATCATCCGAAAAGAATAAAGAAATAAAAATTTCGAACGAATATGTTTTATTCAGAAAAAATAAAATCAATGGATTTAACTCGGACTCAGGCCCGGCCGGACGACGGCGGCGCGCACGCGTGTGGATCGATCCGACTTTGTGCAAGACCTCTCTTCTCCACAAAAAGTAGGGTACCCCTTGGGGCCCAAATCCATTGGAGATACTCAACTATTTAAACCCAATTTCCATCTCTCTTCTATCTCATGTAGGACTCTCTCAACCACACTCTTATTCATATTCTAAGGGCTTTTGGAACACCAAAATACCAACAACCGTCACTAATTCACTTTGCTCTCTTTAGCAAGTACTAATTATTCCTTGTTTGTACTTTGCCATGCATAAGAGAGTGATCATAATGTTGTGCATCATTTGATATATGGAAATATAACTAAAGTGCTGGGGCAATATTAGAGTCCTTTCTTATATTTGACAATCTCATGAGTCATGCATAGTCATCTCCCTCAATGTATAACTTATATTACTAATGGTTAAAGTAAATTTTTATGATTTGGTATCATATTTACAACTCATCTAGACCGTCCAATATGATATAAAACCTACTATAGATAGTAGTCATGATTTGTCGGATGAAATATTGGACATAACACTTGATATCTCTTCTATAGAGTGCAAATAGCTTACATTCACTCTAACTAGATCGCATTAAATTGTCCATATCCTATGCCCAAAATATGATTTTATCGTTGAGAAGGATAAGGTTTTCGAAATGCACTCGAAATCTAGGATAGTACGGTAGTAAGCCCTTGCATTTATATGTTATAATAAAAATGCTTCTATGGATAATCATTCCATTTCAATTCACCTTAATAATTATCTTAGATTCTAGGCTCTAGCCCTAGCTAACTTCATGTTCTTTTCCTTTGTCAAACATTTATAACTAATACCAGGTACACTTGGTCCCTTTAATGCTTATCAATCACAAACATTCAGGAATTTAAAATATTCGGATAATAGGGAACTTTGATCTATCAATACTAGGCTATAATATGACATGGGAATTCACTGATAAGCCCATTTTATTATAATGTTAAACAATTGTGCCCTAATAATGTAATTCCTATAGCTAGTGATGCACATTTGTCATCTAGCTAATAAAAGTTAATTTATGTACGACATTTTTATGGCCATTGATATGAATAGTTGGGATGATATAGTGCCCAAAAATGAATTACATATGATAATAATTTAATTTTAAATAACTGTTAATACTGCAAGGATTGGGGCCATGAAAGTAATTTCAATATGGACGATAATTTAGTCTGAACTAGTTTTATGACCCTTATGTAATTCTATATAGTATAAGATTATGAGTATAGGCGATAAATAGTATGCTATGCTTGACTAAATAATCATTATTGAGTAGTATAAAAAGCTTAACTTTTACTATACTACTAATATCGTTTATCTATAGATCAAGCTCATGACAATTACGTTATACTGTTTGATATAAATATCAAGTAATTCAAGGAGTAATTTGACTGATGTTATCCTTCATATTTGACCTAAACCAATAGGTCAAATTTTTTTAATGAAGATAACTCAGTCCCAATTACTCCTTGAATTACTTTAGTTATATCAACAGTATAACGTAATTGTCATGACTATCTATAGATTAACGATATTAGTATTATCAGTAAAGTTAGCTTTATACTACTCAATAATGTATTTTATTTAGTGCAATCAAGCATACTATTTATCGCCTATACTCAAATCTTATACTATATATATTCATAAGGGTCCTAAACTAGTTTCATACAAATTTAGGTCATATTAGAAATTACTTTCATGGCAATCCCTTGCAGTTATTAGCAGTTTATTATAAATTAATTATTATCAATATGTACATTCATTTGGCACAATATCATCCCAACTATTCTAATCATGACATACAAGGTATGAACATAGAATCTAAATTTTATATAGCTAGATGACAAGTGTCATCAACTAGCTAGAGCAATTACAATTCACTAGGATTTGCTACAATTGTTTAACATTATAAAAAATGGGCTTATCAGTGAAATCCCATGTCATAGTTAATAAGCCTAGTATTGATAGATCAAAGTTCTATTATCCGAATATTTTAAATTCCTGAATGTTTGTGTGATTGATAAGCATTAAAGGGACCAAGTGTAAACCTGGTATTAGTTATAAATGTTTGACAAAGGAAAAAACATGAAGTTAGCTAGGGCTAGAGCCTAGAATCTAAGATAATTATTAAGGTGAATTGAAATGGGAATGATTATCCATAGAAGCATTTTTATTTTATAACATATAAATGCAAGGGCTTACTACCGTACTATCCTAGATTTCGAGTGCATTTCGAAAACCTTATCCTTCTCAACGATAATCATTTTTGGGCATAGGATATGGACAATTTAATGCGATCTAGTTAGAGTGAATGTAAGCTATTTGCACTCTATAAGAAGAGAATTCAATGTTATGTCCAATATTTCATCCGACAAAATCATGACTACTATCTATAGTAGGTTTTATATCATATTGGACGGTCTAGATGAGTTGTAAATATGATACCAAATCATAAAAAAATTTACTTTAACCATTAGTAATATACGTTAACATTGAGGGAGATGCTATGCATGACTCATGAGATTGTCAAATATAAGAAAGGACTCTAATATTGCCCCAGCACTTTAGTTTATTTCCATATATAAAATGATGCACAACATTATGATCACTCTCTAATGCATGGCAAAGTACAAACAAGGAATAATTAGTACTTGCTAAAGAGAGCAAAGTGAATTAGTGACGGTTGTTGGTATTTTGGTGTTTTCCAAAAGCCCTTAGAATTGATAAGAGTGTGGTTGAGAGAGTCCTACATGAGATAGAAGAGAGATGGAAATTGGGTTTAAATAGTTGAGTATCTCCAATGGATTTGGCCCCAAGGGGTACCCTAACTTTTGTGGAGAAGAGAGGTCTTGCACAAAGTCGGATCGATCCACACGCGTGTCGCGCCGCCGTCGTCCGGCCGGCCTGAGTCCGAGTTAAATCCATTGATTTTATTTTTTCTGAATAAACATATTCGTTCGAATTTTTATTTCTTTATTCTTTTCGGATGATGTCTATTCATAATCTCTCTTTAAGCTATCGGTTCGGCCAAACAAAGGTGACGTGACTCTTCGATTGGGCCATTATAAATACATTCTGATTTTTTCAAAGAGAAGACGACCATTCTTTCTATTTTCGAAAATCATTCATTCATTCCTCTCATCTGAACGATAATTCCCGAAGTTGCATTCGAAGGATTTCTGTTGAAGAAGTACCGCTTCAACGAAAATAGTGATCCGTTCTATCTTGGGAGGCGATTATCCACACAATCTTGGTACCGGTGGATGGGACAATTCGTCTTAAAGACACACGTGAATTTGTTGGGCTCGGATCAATCATCTAATCAATTATTTATCTAGCTTAATTCAGGTGTTCTGCTTGTCCTTCATTTATATATGCGAACACACATAGGTTCAACTACAATGTTAACATGAATTTTGCCTATCCTGTATTTGCTTTCAGTCTGTTTGTTGAGTGTCGTCATATAGTCACTTGCTGTGGTCGTAGTAGTGTAAGGAATTAAATTACTCTATTCATTTACGTGGTCTTCGTTATAAGCCATTTTCAATAATTTCTGTTTATATATTCAGAAATGCTTCTTTCGTGTTTCATCGTATGTTGCTAGTATAATAGTTTCTATTTGGATTTTTCAAAAATAGTATCACTCGTGTTATCGTATATTTACTCACCCAATCATTTCAGTTTCGTAACAAAATGACTTCCACATCAATGACGCTTGTTGCATCTATTCCAACTTATGGAGAAAATCCAGAAAAGTTCAATGGATCTAAGAGATGGCAACAGAAAATGCTGTTCTATTTCACAACTTTAAACTTGGCAAGATTCTTCACCGAGGATGCTCCTAAGTTGGATGAGGGAGAGATAACAAAGAAAAGTTTGATGCGGTAGATGCATGGAAGCATTCTGACTTCCTGTGTCGTAACTACATCCTCAATGGTCTAGACAATACCCTGTATAATGTTTATAGCCCGTTGAAAACGGCTAAGGAATTATGGGATAGTCTAGACAAGAAATACAAAACGGAAGATACCGGATTGAAGAAGTTCATAGTCGACAAATTTTTGGACTTTAAGATGGTCAGTTTCAACACCGTCTTAAGTCAAATCCAAGAAGTTCAAGTGATTATGCATGACATTCATGCCAAGTATGATTCTAAGTGAATCATTTCAAGTGGCTGTCTTTATTGAAATGTTGCCACCATCTTGGAAAGATTTCAAGAATTACTTGAAACACAAGAAAAATGAATTATCACTTGAAGACTTATTGTTCAATTGAGGATCGAGGAAGACAACAGATTCTCTGAAAGAAAGTTGGTAACAAACTGGAGGTCTCAAGGGCTAACTTTATTGAAGAGGATCGAAACCCAACAAGAAGAGGAAGACTTTTGGGAGAGATCCACCCAAAGCCAGAAAAAGTTCATTGGCAAATACTACAACTATGGAAAATCTAGACATCGTGTTAAGGACTGTAGAGCCAAGAAAAGAAAGCATACTCAAGCGAATATGGTGAAACAGATTTCCAATGGCGTCGACGATATCAATCTTACTGTTATATATCTGAGTGCAACATGGTGGAAAACCCCAAGAATGGTGGATAGATACTGGCGCGACTCTTCATATTTGCGGTAATAGATCAATGTTCTCATTTTATACGCCTATGGGAGGTGATGAAAACTCTACATGGATAATTCATTAACCTCAAAGGTTGAAGGGGTTAGAAAGGTTGCTTTGAAGATGACATCTAGAAAAATAGTGACACTAACAATGTGTTGCATGTGCAAGACATACGCAAGAATTTAGTGCCTAGATCTCTCTTTAGCAAAAATGACTTTAAGTTGGTGTTTGTATCTGGCTTTAAGTTGGTGTCTGTATCTAACAAGTTTGTACTCTCCAAAAGCGAGATGTATGTAGGAAAAGATTATCTAGTGATGGTTTTTCAAGCTGAATGTAATGACTATTGTACCAAATGATTCTATGAATAAAACTGTTTCTACTTATGTGCTTGAGTCTCTTGATTTATGGCATGCTAGATTAAGACATGTTAATTATAAGCCAATTAAAAATTGATGAGCATGGGACTATTGCCAAAATCTGATTGTCCAAGTGAAAAATGCCAAGTGTGTGTTGAATCAAACTTTCCAAGCCTCCGTTTTCACACTATAGATGATAGAATCACCGAACCTTTAAATTTAATACACACTAAATATGTGATTTGAAAAATAATACTGTCAAGAGGTGGTAAGAAATATTTTATCACTTTTATAGATGACTGTTCAAGGTATTGTTATGTCTATTTACTCAGTAGTAAATATGAAGCTGTGGATGCTTTTAGAACTTATAAGTCCGAAATTAAAACTCAGTTAAATAGGAAAATTAAAACGATAAGAAGTGATAGAGGTGGTGAATATGAATTTCCTTTTGAGGAAATTTGTTCTGAATTTGGTATTATTCATCAAATTACACTTCCTTATACGCCACAATCTAATGGCGTGGCAGAAAGGAAAATCGATCATTAAAAGAAACGATGAATGCGTTGCTAAATAGTTCTGGATTACCACAGAATTTATGGGGGAAGCTATTTTGACGGCAAATTTTATTTTAAATAGAGTGCCCCACAAAAAGATACAGCAAACTCCTTATGAGAACTGGAAATGCAGGACACCCAATTTGAATTACCTCAAAGTGCGGGGGTTTTAGCTAAGGTTGTGGTTCCTAAACCTAGAAAGATTAAAATAGAATCGAAAACCATGGATTGTGTCTTTATTAGATATGCTCTTAATAGTAATGCATATCGTTTTCTGGTTCATGAGTCTGAAAATCCCTGATATACATGTTAATACGATTATTGAATTGAGGACGCTTCATTTTTTTAGAATATTTTTCCGTATAACAGAGTATATGAGCCAATTAAACATGATAAGAGGCCTCGGGATATAACCTAGAAGCAATCCTATAGAGGATAAACCTAGGCATAGCAAAGACAAAGAATTTTTCAAGTCTTTTGGACCTGATTTTCTAACATATTTGTTAGAGAATGAGCCTCGGCCTTTTAAAGAGGTTGTGACGTCCCCAGAAGCTCCGTTCTGGAAAGAAGTCATCAATAGTAAGATTGAATCCATTCTGTCAAACCATACTTGGGAATTGATTGACATTCCTCTTAATAATAAACCACTACAATATAAGTGGATATTCAAGAAGAAAATGAAAGCAAATGGTACTATTGATAAATATAAGGCTAGGCTTATGATACAAGGATACCAACGAGAAGGCCTGGATTATTTTGATACCTATTTACCTGTCACTAGAATTACATTCATAAGGATGCTAATTGCTATAGCTGCGGTGCATAAGCTTGAAATCATCAAATGGATATGAAAACGGCTTTCTAAAATGGGGATCTGGAGGAAGAAATATATATGGAACAACCTGAAGGGTTCATTGTTCCAGAGACAAGAGAAGAAGGTATGTCAACTTATCCAGTCAATCTATGGACTGAAATAAGTATCAAAACATGGCATGCTAAATTCAACCAGTCATGTTGTCAAATAGCTTTAAGAATAAATGAGTATGATAAATGTGTTTATCTTAAAATGCTCATAATTTTTGCCATTGTATGCTTGTATGTAGACGACATGCTTATAATGGGTAGCGATAGTAAGATCGTCAATGCGACCAACATGCTCACAAGTAAATTTGATATGAAAGTATAGGGTTGGCAAATGTTATTTTAGGAATAAAATCCATAAGACATCTAAAGGATTATCTATATCGCAATCTCATTACATTGAGAAGATTTTTGAAAATTGCAAGAATCTAGATATTATACCATCAAAGACCCAATAGATGTTAACTTACATTTTTCAAAGAATACTGGTGAAAAAGCTCAAAATGACTATGCCAGTATACTAGGCAGTCTGATGTATATCATGAACTGTACTAGGTCGGACATGGCTTGTGCTGTAGCAAGCTAAGTCATTTAAAATTAGTCCAAATGACAACTAATGGAAAGCAATGAAACGTGTATCGGGTTATTTGAAGCATACTCAAAATTTTGCTTTACACTACACAAAGTATCCAACGGTACTTGAAGGATATTGTGATACAAATTGGATAACCGGAACAAAAGATACAAAATCCATAAGTGGGTATGTGTTTACACTTGGTGGAGGCAGTGTCTTGGAAATCATCCAAACAAACTTGCATTACAAGGTCCACTATGGAAGTAGAATTTATTGCTTTGGATAAGGTTGGTAAAGAAGCAGAGTGGCTTCAAAATTTCTTAGAAGATATTCTTAATTAGCCTAAACCAGTGCCAGCTGTATGTATTTATTGTGATAGTCAAGCGGCAATAGGAAAGGCAAGAAATGTTGTGTATAACGAAAAGTCTCGACATATACGTCGAAGACATAATACCGGGAGACAGCTACTTTCTAGTGGAATTATCACGATTGACTATGTGAAGTCAAAAGATAACATTGCGGATCCATTAACAAAAGCTTAACTAGAGAGATGGTTGTGAAAACATCAAGAGAATAGGTCTAAGGCCTATAAAAGAAATCGTCATAGCGGAAACCCTACCTAGTTGACTGGAGATCCCAAGATCTAGGTTCAAAGGGACAACCAAGTTATGCGGGCAATGTAAGTAATGTCAACTCTCACTCATTCTCTATATAAGGACAATACAAAGTAGCGAAGGTTAAGCATAAGCTTTTAATGATTCTGATTTAAGTATGTGAAATATCACACATTCAGAAATCACCTATGTGAGTGTGAAGTGAGGGCACTTCTAAGAAATTTGAAAGGCCAAATTCTCGAAAACACTCATGAAACCAGGCGGTGTTCATGGCCAAAAAGAACATAACAGTGAGAACCACTTTGGTTGAAAATAACTGTGTGACTCCTATTGTTTAGACTTACAACGAAGGTTGACAGTTCAAGACATCAGGTCTACTGATTAACCGAGTAGGTCCGATAGGTTTCATTAGGAAAATTTCAAAGTCTCTGACTACTTATCCTAATGCAGCGTTCTCTCATGGAATAATCGCATACTGCATTTCATGCATGTACGAAGAGTCATGATCTCTGAACTCTCATTCATGTGGGAGATTATTGGTATTTTGGTATACCAAAAGCCCTTAAAACATGAATGAGAGTGTGGTTGATGGAGTCCCCATGGGATAGAAGAGAGATAGAAATTGAGTTTAAATAGTTGAGCATCTCCAATGGGTTTGGGCTCCAATAGGTACTCCACTTTTGTGGAGGAGAGAGGTCTTGCACAAAGTCAAATCGGTTTACACGCGTGCGCCCCGCCACTGTTTGTCTAGCTAGCTCGGCTCAAATCGGGCCGGGCTCGGATCCGAGTTAAATCCATCGATTTTATTTTTTCGATAGACATATCGTTCGAA
>JAGVVM010021881.1:0-11521 GCA_019149425.1 Psidium friedrichsthalianum
ATGTCATACCTGATATAACTTGTTGGTCTCAAGTAAGATAAACAGTATTGCGGAGGGATAACATTGAGACCACATACGTCAATTCACGTTCCTTCATTCTGTACAGGTCCTGGCACGGAGAAGAGAAGGGGGAGGAAAAAAGGAACTCAAGGGAGGAACTGTTCCTTATTCTATAGGAACCGCCCGCATCGAGTGAGATTTCTGGTAACGGATAGGCCCTTGTACCTTGAGATCCTCGCAACCACAAGAAGAAGCTCGGAGTCAGGGAATCATCAGCATTATAAGGTATCCAGTGAAATAGGTATTTCATGTGGTGATCCATGTGCAGTGTCTCTAATCCATTTCCTTGGAGTATAGAAGTCTTAACACATGTTATTTATAGTTCTGCATATCATGCATCATTTCATTTGCATGAAAATGGATTAAAACCCCACCAAAAAATTCATTCGTCATCTGCATTGTCAAAATTTAGGTCAATTTGGGTCTTTGAACGAAACCTTTGCAAGCCTCCACTCAAAGGGGGCAGCTGTTGACACCTAATTTTAATTTTCGATTCATATATTGCACAAAAAATTGAGAATTAATTCTCTCCAAAAATATTTCTTCATGCATTGCATATTTATTTTTTCTCTGCATTTGCTTTTTTCATTAACGGGCTGAAAGTGCAGCGGATACTAAAGTCGCAATTGCTCGACAAACATTGCACGAACTGACATCATTTTCAGCCATTAAATCATGCAGATTCTTTCCGCTTGATGGTGATACTTTCGCAAGGTTAATAATGATTGGACTTGGGCAAATGTTTCCCTCAGTGCACCATCGTCATTTAGTTTCGTTGTGGGTACTGTATATCTGAGCATGATAGGTTGCTCGTCTATGATTATGTCTAAATGACACCCCTTCACTACCATCTCCATGGTGAAGGCCGGCCTATCATGGATTGGGAAACTAGAGTGAAGGTTGCTGCTGGTACTGCTCGTGGATTAGCTTACCTGCATGAAGATTGCCATCCTCGTATTATACACAGCGGTATAAAATCACCGAACATCCTTCTTGATAAAACTTTGAGGCTCAGGTCTCAAATTTTGGTCTTGCAAAGTTAGCATTGGATTCAAATACGCATGCTACAACACATGTCATGGGGACCTTTGGATACATAGCTCTTGAGTATGCAGCTAGCGGAAAGTTAACAAAAAAATCTAACATTATTCCTTCGGGGTTGTCCTTTTGGAACTAATGACTGGACGCAGCCCTATGGATGGCTCTCAGCTACTTGGTGATGAGAGCCGGTTGAATGGGCCTGCCCATTTCTTACTCAAGCACTTGAAGATGAGGACTTTGAGGCATTTGGTAGATCCGAAGCTAGAAAAAAAAGTATGTTTGAAATTGAGACGTTTCGAATGATAGAGGCAAGCTGCAGCTTGTGTTCGGCATTCGGACCACAAAAAGGCACGTATGAGTCAGGTGGTTAGGACTTTAGATTTCGTTGGACGAACTATAAAATCTCAGCAAAACGAATGAGACCAGGCAAAGTGAAATCTACGACTCAAGAGAGCAATCCTGCGCAGATCAGGATGTTCCGCCGGATGGCATTTGGTAGCCAACACTACAGCACTGATTTTTTCGAATAGAACTCGTGGCAGCTGGAGACGTCGCGGGTCTGCTGACCAGACCTAGTGTGGGTTTTGCTCTCATGGACTGATGATAAAACAGATCCTCAATATGAACAATCTGTGGAAGCATATCAGATGAAGAGGCTGCGGATTGACGTCAGTTTGATAATGGATAGGAATTCAAGATGTTCAAAAGGTGTTGGTTTATTGAATTTTTATGATGCAATGTTCATTCCCAATGGGCAATAGCCCTTCTCTGGACAACTACTGCTTAGGCAACGTGTGATGGTTAACCCTTCAAAGACTCCTTCCTATTCTCTATCTCATTATATATTTACATCGTAGGGACATGAGAGGAAAACAAGAACTCAAGTGCATAAAAAGAGAACAAAGCCTTTGTAAGTGGTGTGCGCTGAAGGTTTTTCCGTTTGATTCGATGGTCATTATGAACACAATAGCTGCATCCATAAGAAAGCAACATGACGTGGCCTAGTCATCGGGGGAATATGGCATCATTTGAAACTTGGCAGTTGCTTTGCTAACCTACTTGCTGAGATATTAATCTTCTTGGACAAAAGAGATGTTAGCCATTGGATACCCAAAAACGTTTCAGTCCTTTTTGAGAGACTTCAAGTTGCTTCAGTACTTTATGGGCCTGGCACACCACACTAAAAAAAAAACTTTTGTGCTTTCAATTGTTGGTGGGAAGAACCGACAAAAAGGAATCCATCAATGAAAAAAGGAGACGATGATTAGGAACCATCATGAGATTTCAACAAAACGATTAGGACTAGAGCCAGCGGTAAGCGGCATCAGCGGACACAATAAGAGGAATTTGTCTTCTTCACAAAAGAGGGGGCACTAGAAAAAAAAAAAAAAAAGAGGGCTTCTAACTGAAAGTCTGGCTAACAGAGGGGGATTCTCTAGGGATTTGAACATTCATCCCCGTCCTCCTCCTCCTTCTCTAATTATCCGATCTTTGTGATGGTTCCTATGGTCTCATGTAATCATCAATCGCTCGTTCTCGGATTACTTCTCTGAATCTTCCATTCTTGCTAACCCCTTTCTCTCTCCTCTCTCTCTCTCTCTCTCTCTCTCTCTCTCTCTCTCTCTCTCTCTCTCTCTCTCTCTCTCTCTCAATGTTGCTTCAAGCTCAATCCCCAAAGACCCATTTCACTCCTTTACCGACCCTTTTCATGCCCAAACTCAAGGCCTAATTTTCCCCTTGAAAATCATGCTCATTACCGAAGTTATTTTGCTTCAAAACCCTTAAATGCTCACTTTCCACTATTTCCGAAGCCACTGAGTTGGGATCGTCCTCTAGCAGTACGAAGCCGTTTCCGGCCGAAGTTTTGAGGACCATCATGGAGTTGTGCTTCGAGGGAACGCTCTCGACGTTGACCGACGACAGTTGAAGCAATATAGGTTACGGACTCCACAGTGCACAATTCAGGGCAGTATTGCTAAACCTGGAGATAGAATGCTTTCAAAGTGGTTTCTTTCAGCGTGGACAAAGAGATTTGGATTGAAAGCTGAGGAAGACAGAGTGTATTACATAGATACGGAAAAGGTACTTCGGACGAAAGACTCTAAGGAGGATGGCATATAGGTCACCTCATCTGATTATAAAGTGCAACCCCTGATCCACTTCGAGACGTTGCTGAAAAGATTATCACTAAGATAAACACCAATAACATGGAAGATGTTTATCGCTTTTGCAATGTATATGTTGATTTGGACTTCTAGGTGGCTGAGGTGAAAATGATATAGGTTGACCGGTTAGGCTTTGATGTGCGTGGCCATTCCCCTCCGAGTAGTATATTTGATGTCCGCATTCCTTTCCCAAGAGAAGTTACGGATGAGAAAGAGATTCGGGTCTTACTGTTTTTTCACTCCTGGAGTTTAGTCCAATCTCAGAGAAGTTTCATCACCTCTCTACTCTCTCACAACCACCTCTTACTCTCGACCACTACCCACCAACGCGCTGCCGCCACCACTTCCTCCGTCTTCTTGCTTTCTCTCCCCTCTCTCCACTAACATCGACCGGGGCTTTCCACTTTCTGGCTTGGAGAAAAGGAGTCCTCCTGGTGTGTAACTCCGGCGTCACCGCGTCCTCTTTGAATGCTGAGGGCTATGCTCTGCTTTCGTTCAAGCAGTCCATTCACGAAGACCCAGATTGTTATGATCAATGCCAGGACTGGATCTGCTGGATACGCCAAGCAATACATGGAAGCTAAGTGCTTTTTTTTAAGATGCAAATGAGCACAAATTTTCTACACAAACTTTCATTATGTTTTTATATTGGGCAACAGCAGCTCCATATCAACGGTGAATCCTACGGAAGCGCAAAATTGGCCCGGATGAGCTCCTAAGTGTGCACAAATTTCTTGGCAAATTTGTCCTCAAGCTTTGGCTCGAATTGTCAAATTAATTTGTTGTATCTTTATTTTAAAAGATCTAAACCCCAGAATGGGTAAGCCGAGCCACCCGTTAGAGGTTCTTTATTTTCTGCTTTCTGTACTCTACTTTCTGCAGTTTAATTTCTGCACCATCAAACCCTAGAATGAGTAGACCGAGCCACCTGTTGGAGGTTCTTTATTTACTGCTTTCTGTACTTTATTTTTTGCAATTTAATTTCTGCACCATCAAATCCCAGAATGGGCAGACCGAGCCACCCGTTAGAGATTCTTTATTTACTGCTTTCTATACTTTATTTTCTGCAATTTAATTTCTACACCATTGAATTCCAGAATTGGTAGGCCGAGCCACCTACTGGAGGTTCTTTATTTACTGCTTTATGTACTTTATTTTTTTGCAGTTTAATTTTTGCATCATCGAATTTCAGAATTGATAGGCCGAGCCACCTGCTGGAGGTTCTTTATTTACTGCTTTCTGTACTTTATTTTTTGCAGTTTAATTTTTGCATCATCGAATCCCAGAATTGGTAGGCCGAGCCACTTGCTGGAGGTTTTTTATTTACAACTTTTTATACTCTATTTTATGCGTTTTGGTTTCTATATTATCAAACCCCATAATAAATAGGCCGAGCCACCTGCTGGAGGTCGTAACATTGCACAAAAGTCGTTAGTTTACTCCCTCTTTCGGCGTCAGGGAATTTTTAATGCCTATCTTCATATACCGCTGTTTATATCACATCTTCTAATATTGCGTTCATATTCAGAATATTTCGCATCATCAGTCTTATTTAATTCGAAAAAACCAAAAAATATCATTCATGTGCATTTCATATAGTATAGCTCACACATACTTTGCCATTACGCATACGTATTCATATTGCAATTTTCTGTATTTTTTTATCTGAATCCCAAATCACGGTAGGCTCTGCCTCTTACTTGATGGTGTAAAGATCTCATATATTCTATTGACTGGTTTTGTGATACATATGCCGTATTCGTATGTCACGTACGCATGTCACGTACGTATGTCGTATTCGTATTGTCATTAATTCATGTGTATTCATCCAAAAAAAAGATTCAAAAGAAAAATCTCAAAGATTAGGAGACGGGCCATTTCGACTGGCTAATCCTAGTTTTGAGGATCTTCTCTCATGATTTTTTCAAAATGATGATTTTACCCCTCATAGGTAAATTGCCTTAGAAAATTTCAAAGGACTCAGAAAAATCTCAAAAATTAGAAAACGAGCCATTTCGACTAGCCAATCTTATTTTAACGATTTTCCTTCCGGATCTTTTCAAAATAACAATTTTGCCCCTTATAGGCAAATTGTCTTGAAAAATTCTAGAAAATTCAGAAAAATCCCAAAAATTAGGAAACGGGCTATTTTGACTGGCCAATCCTATTTTTGATGATTTATTTATGTGTCGTGTCTGCACGTCCTCGTTCACATGTCATGTACGGACGTCCACGTATGCATGATCCGCGTACACATGTTACATACGCTTGTCCATGTATGTATGTCGCGTTTGCACGTCCATGTACGCATGTTGTGTTCGCACGTCCATGTATGTATGTCACGCTCTTATATCATATTCGTATCTACATATTGTATTCGTATGTCTTCGAACCTGCATGTCGTATTCGTGTGTCTTCGTATCCGCCTATTTGTATTCGTATACCTACATACGCATGTCTATGTACGCATGTCACGTTTGCACGTTCATGTACGCATGTTGCATTCGTATGTCCATGTACGTATGTTTCGTTCGCATATCGCATTTATGTGTCTTCGTATCTGCATGTCGTATTCGTATGTCTTTGAATCCGCATGTCGTATTCGTATGTCTTCATATCCGCCTGTTAATATTCGTATACCTATATACGCATGTCCATGTATGTATGTTGCGTCTACATGTCCACGTTTGCATGTTATATTTGTATATCCATGCTCTCATATTTATGATTGCATGTCCGCATTCGCATGTATACATTTACGTGTCTATATTTGCATATTCACGTTTTGCTTATTCATGCACCTATTACCATTCATACATTCCATCTAAAAAGTGAAAATACAAAAAAAGAAGAGAAGTGAACACTTCACTAGAGCCTTAGGAGTAAATCAAGCTTGAGTTGCCAAATTAGGATATCCATGGAATTAAGGTACCGAAAGGGTATTAGTTTTAATTAACTAGTGTAATCAAGTTTCCGAACTCATAATCTCTTGTTCGTAGAAGTAATTTAGTTCTCCCGCTAATTTACTTAGGTTTCTAATCGACCTACCAAAAAATGATTAGTGGCGACTCCAAATTCTAAAATCATTTGAACAAAAACCAAAGTTGCGATTTGGTAGGACTTGGGAGGGTCCGTATTAGGTTAGTCAATCTAATTAACCTGATAATCCGTTAACTCGAGAAATTCTGAAATTTTTTTCAGGTGACGACAAATATGACTTAAATTATCATTCTCATATTCTAGCTAGCAATTGTACCTTGAAGAACAACTTGAGAGTTTTAGGGGGCGCATGATAACACTTCAGAAGTTACTTCTGGCAGAGAAAACAGCTTCTGGCAGGGAAATCCGTTTGGTAAAATCACTTCTGAAGTAGAAATCTGTTTGGTAAATTTTTTCACTTCTGGTGGGATTTTCTACTTCTGGTGGGATTTTTTGGCCAATTTGAGAAGTAAAAAAAGTTACTTCTCAGCTTCAAAAATCACTTCTAGTCTTCGCAGCCACCATCGGTCGTGGTCGCCGGTCGCCGCCGCCGCCGTCGGTCGCTAGCAAAGAGAAGCATTAACATGCACACTCCAAATGCATCTCTCTATCAGAAATCAACTTCTGATAGAGAAGTTGAAAAATCAACTTCTTGCCAGAAGTAAAAGTTGAAAAATCAACTTCATGCCAGAAGTTGATTTCTGAAAGAGAAGTGTTATCATGCGCGCCCTTAGTGGCTAGGATTGGAGCATACTTTTGTTTTCTTGACTAGTGTCGATGCTCATATCATTGTTGTATTTTCCATACCAAAGGATGGTATTTCTTTAAGAATTTTCCATTGATAGAACGAAGGAACTCTCTCCCTTCAACATCCATCAAACGGTATGCATTTCCTTTCAACACTTCGGTAACCAAGTAAGGTCCTTCCCAATTCGGTGACCACTTACCGAATTCTTGACTTTGCTAGTTAACTGGTATGATAGTTTTCCACACTAAATCACCCGACAGCAAATCGCTTCACCTTCACTTTCTTATTATATGCTCGGACTATCCTTCTCTTTTGTGTTAATAATTGATCTATTGCCATTATACGGGCTTCATCCAAGTCGTCGAGATTAATATGCATCCAATCTTTATAATCTTTCGATATCATTTTACTCTGCAATTGAACTCTCAATGACTCCACCGTTATCTCCATTGGCAACACGGCTTCTTATCCGTAGGTAAGCATATAAGGACTAACTCCTGTGCTTGATCTTCGAGAATTTCGGTAAGCCCATAACACCGTTGACAACATAGAATCTCATTTTCTTGGATTCTCTTCTAAATGTCTTTTAATCAATCCTGCAACAATCTTCGTTGCTTCAGTTTGTCCATTAGCCTGTGGGTAATATAGTATCGAGTATAACATCTTGATTCCTCGCGATTACACAAACTCTATCACTTCACGCCCTGTGAATACTGTATCTTGATCTGCTGTGATAGTCTCAGGCAATCCAAGTCAGTGAATAATGTTTTCTTCAATAAACTTGATCACCATACTCTGACTTATATTCTTATACGGGACTGCTTCTACCCACTTTGTAAATAATCTGTGGCAAACAAAATGAAACTATATTTATTGGAAGATGGTAGGTAGATCTTACCGATTATGTCCATTACGCATCCCCTGAATGGCCATGGTTTCACGATTGGATTAAGCTCAATTGCTGGTATATGTTGTAATGGTCCATGTCTCTGGCACAAATTACATACCTTTGCATAGTAAATATAATCTTGCATCATTGATGGCCAATGGTATCCATATCTCTTCAATAACCATCTCATCTTAATACCAGCCTGATGTGCTCCACATATCCTTTCATGTACTTCTGTCATGACCAACTTTGCACCGTCTTTATTCAAGCATCGCAGCAACAATCCGTCAGAAGACTTGTAGTATAATTCTTCTCCCATCATCACATACTTCTGAGATTATTTTCTCAACTTCCGATCCCTCGAGTCAGGTTTTTTAATATAATCTATTATTGGTTTCCTCCAATCCTCTCCTTAAGCTTCTTTATTCATGGCTATCGGTATCCTTCTTTATTCAATAGATGGTACCGAAATTACAATGATAGAAACCATATTTGCCAGCTCTTCTAATATCCTATACCCTAAAGCCATTTGTGCTAATTCATTGGCTTCTTGATTCATTTTCCTTTTAACATGGAGTATATCATAATCCTTGAATTGGCTTAATTGTTTCTTAGCCAGTTAATAATAACTAATCAAATTTTCATTCAAACATTGATATTCTCCTTTTAGTTGCCTAACCACCAACTGAGAATCACTAATTATTTTAATGAATTGAGCATTTAGATCGATTAATATTCCTAACCCAATTATCAATGCTTCATACTCAATTTGATTATTCGAACATTCAAACTCCAAGTTGCAAACACACTTGGTATACTTTCCTTCAGGGGATATTAACACTAAGCTAGCTTATGCTTTCCCATTAGCACAAGATCTAAAGTACATAGTCCAAGGTACTACTTGAACAAAATTTTGTTTGTTTTCTTCAATTTGCAAACATGGGTACTTAGTAAGAAAATCTGTTATGGCCTGCCCTTTTACTGCTTTTAATGGTACGTATGCCAAATCGAATTCAAATAAAATAAATGCTCATTTGCCAATACGACCCTTTACAATAGGCCGTGACAACATATATTTTATCACATCAGTCTTTTCGAGCATATGTACAATTGCTGGCAATAAGTAATGCCTCAACTTCATACATGCAAAGTATAAAGATAAACATAACTTTTCCAATGCGGTATATCATTTTTCAACATCAGACAATGTTCTACTCAAGTAATACACCACTTGTTTATTTCCTTCATCATTTTTGTGTGTCAACATACTCCCGATAGTACTTTCAACGGTTGATATATACAGCCTTAATGACTTGCCAGTTTTCGACGGCATTAGAACAGGAGGATTAACCAAATAGGTCTTAATTGCTTCAAATGCCGCTTGCTGTTTCTCTCCCTAACAGAATATGTCTTTGTCTTTAAGTCTCAAGAGCTGGGACATTGGCTCTATTTTTCCAGATAAATTGGCAATGAAACGCCGCAAGAAATTGATCTTTCCCAACACCATCTAAAGCTGCTTCTTTGATTCGAGATGAGAAAGTTCCATAATCGCTCTTGCTTTATTCTTGTCAATTTGAATACCCCTCTGATTGACAAGGAAACCCAATAAATTTCCTGCTCGCACACCAAAAGCACATTTAAGAGGATTCATCTTCAATTTGTATTTCGTCATTCGAATAAAAGCTTGCTCAAGATAATCCAGATGATTATCCTAGGTTGACTTTACCACCATATCATCAATATAGACCTTCATGAATTTGCAGATCATATCATGAAAAATAAAATTCATTGCCCATTGATAAGTAGCCCCTGCATTCTTTAACTCAAACGACATAACCACCAATTGAAAGATACCGATAGCTCCAGGACACCTAAATGCCTTTTTGGGGACATCTTCTTTAGCAATGAATATCTGATTATATCCCTAATGTCCATCCATTAAGGATAACATCTCATTTCCAGATGCCGAATCAATCAACATATCCACAATAGGCATGTGATATTCGTCTTTCGGGGTAGCAGTGTTGAGATTTCGAAAATTAATACATACTCGCAATTTGCCATTCTTTTTATTTACTTGGACTATGTTAGAGATCTACTCTACATATTTGGCTGTTTCAATTTCTTCCTCGATTCTGTCTATCACATCTGGAGCAAATCTCCTTGCTTGTTGCTTATGCAGGCAGAATCCTTTCTTAATCAGTAGTCTATACTCAACAATATCTCTTAATAACCCCGGCATCTCATGGTAATCCCAGGTGAAAAAATCTTTATACTTTGTAATCAATCTAACCAGATCATATCTAATGCCTCCTTGCAGAAGTGTACTTGCGAATATAGGTTGATAACGCCCATGTTCTCCAACATCAATTTCTACCAAAGGGTCTTCAGTTTTTACCGACTTATCTCCTTCTTTAGTTGGTGATTCTTCCCATTCTTCAATACAATCTGATGCCATGTAGTTTTACTAAGCCATTTTAGCCAGATATGTAAAGTACCTTTCTTCAGTTTCTCGCAATAATATATCTCTTTCCATAAAGTTAACTTAATTCATGTAATGCCAAGCCTGATTTGGGAATCCACTCATTCTTTCCCTTTCTGAAGCAGCAAAAACATAAGATCGTGAGTCGATCTTAGGGATTTCTGCAATTTGATTTCCGTGTGTCAGATCTTCATCTCCTTCACGGATTTCTGTCCAACTTATTGGGGCTACTTTTCCATTTGTTTTAACATATTTCACTTTTTCTCCATTCCAAAATACTAACATCTGATGCAGGGTAGACGGCACGGATTGATTAGAATGTATCCAATCTCTTCCCAACAATAAGTTGTAAGAACCATCCGACTCAATGATGAAGAAAGTAGTCTTTGATGTTCTGGACCCGATAGTTAAATCCACAACTATGGCTCCCTTGACGTCAGTAACCTCCCCAAGAAAATCTGACAATTGTACATTGGATTGTGTTATCTCTTCGTCTCTTTTGCCTAGCTTCTTGAAGTATTTATATGACGTCAAGTTCAATGTAGCTCTAGCATCTACAAATATTTTCCCAACTGGTCGTCCATCCACCTTGCCAGATACGAGTAGGGACTTTACATGCTTGGTTCTTTCAGTTAGGACTCTCTCGAATTCTATGACTCTATTTTCAGGAAAATGGAATTCTACCATAGCCACTTCCTTCTCTAAAACATGTCCCAAATCTTCTTATACTGTCAATGAGATCCCGAATTCTCGTGGAAGTCTCGCATTTACCATGCCGATCCTTATTGAATGGTTACGCTCCTTCGGCATTCTAGATTTTCCTTTTCGGCAACCTTCATTGTCTTCTGGCGTGATCTGACCTCGAACAAAGCTACTCTTATGTCTTTGATTCAATTCTACTGTAATTGACCAAAGTCAATAGTTTGCAGCTCATCCTTAACTGCTTTGCCCTTCGATAACTCCAAGTTGGGATTCTTCACGCATTGATTCGGAAGTGTCTTCTCTTTTGCTTTGTTCTTTTTCACTTCGGCATCATTACATTTCCAGACCTAGTTTCTTTTCTTGTATTTCGGTGCGATTCTTCTCTCCCAATTCTGTTCACAATTTCTTTGCTTGCTCTTCCTTCTCTGATCTCGTCTCGTGATGGTTCAGTAAGA
>JAGVVM010021885.1:0-15748 GCA_019149425.1 Psidium friedrichsthalianum
AGGTCGTTCATGTTCTTCTTGAAGACCCCATTAGTGAGAACGCTTCTGCAATCTGGACAGCTAGAGAAGTGTTTGGTTGGCTGTGAACTAGTTCAATGTGCGTCTCTTCCTATCAAATTGTTTGGAGTCATTGAAACGCAATTTGGAATCTCCTCAAGGACATAAGGCAACAATCTCTCATGCACATGGGAGAGAAAAATGCCTGCGTGTGGCTGCAGAGAGCTGAAGTGACCGTGCTATATAAAGGTGGCGTGTGGCTGGCACTATGCTCTCCACTCGCCATTTGATAGAAGGGTTAATACCACGAAAAACCCCAAACTGGTACGCCTGTGACAAATTTACCTCAAACTATTTTTTGACCACGAAAAACCCCAAACTGGTACACATGTGACAAATTTACCCCAAACTATTTTTTAACCTCAAAAAACCTAAAACTGGTACATTTGTGACAAATTTACCCCACACTAATATATTGCGACAAATTTACCGTTCGTTAATTTTCGTTAAATTTAACGTTAAATTACTTAGTTGGATGGCATGTGGCACTTCACGGATATACCGGTTTAGGATTTTTACCCTCCATTTACCACAGGTTTATCAATTTAGGGTTTTCATGGTACTGATCCAATTTAATAAAGGGTAAATTTGTCATAGGTATAATAGTTTGGGTTTTTCGTGGTAAAAAAAATTAGTTTTGGGTAAATTTGTCACAAATGTACCAGTTTGGGGTTTTTATGGTAAAAAAAATAGTTTAGGGTAAATTGTCACGGGTGTACCAGTTTGGGGTTTTTCGTGGTAAAAAAAATAGTTTGGAGTAAATTTGTCACATGTGTACCAGTTTGGGGTTTTTCGTGGTCAAAAAAATAGTTTGGGGTAAATTTGTCACAGGCGTACCAGTTTGGGGTTTTCGTGGTATTAACCCTTGATAGAACTTTTGAATCATAAACATCTCGCATCATGAAAGTTGAAGATTGAGTCTGAAAACTAAAATGCAGTCTTTTGAAATTGGTCAAGAGCTGAAACTGGAGATAGTATACCTGTTTCAGATTACTCATCCCTGCTTTGCTTCCTATTTATCACCCTATGGCTCCCTAAATTTTCCTCTCTTCTTCTTGTCCAAATATGGTACCTCGACTAAGAATCGTCTTGTTAATTCAATAGTATAGTATGGTGTGGTTTAGTATACTCTCGATTAGGAATTTAATGGAACTTGTGGATTATAAATATATGGTATCATGAAATTAGCTTTAAGATTGAGTCCAGAGATTCACGCTTGTCTTCGCTTTCTTCCTAGTATTAGAGCCAAGCATACATCCTAACACAGTGAATGAATAAATGTTTCTGATTCACAATAATCCTTCGATGAACCTGTTTGGTTCAGCATTTGGCTAAGGAACTTTGAAAAAATGCAAATACCTTTAAGCTAAATGGGTTTAGTGAAATGAAAATATTGTTTGGTAAATTGTAATTAAAAAGTGCACTTGAATGCAACTTTGACGTAAATGCTGCTTGGTAAAAAATATCCTTTGTAAATGATTCGAATTTTTAATTATATTTTATTATTTCAAATATTTTTTACGAAAAAATATTTTTTATTTTTTAATTAATTAATTTGATTATATTATATTTTTAATTAGTTTTATTTTTTATTATTATTTTTAATTTATTTTATTTTTCCAAAAAATATTTTTATTTTTCATAATTTTATTTTTTAATTAGTTTCTTTATTATTTTTTATTTGAAATTAATTTCTTTAATTATTTTTTATTTTTAAATTACTTTCTTTAATTTTTTTAATTTTTTTTTTGAAAAAATATTTTTTATTTTTAATTGCTTATTTTTAATTACTTTCTTAAAAAAATAGAAAATAAAAAATTGTAGTTGCATTTCGGAAATGCAACTTTTCAAAGTATCTCTTGAGGTACTTTGGCCTAAAAGCCCTTGAGGAACATTGGGGATGCAATTATATTTGCCTAAAGTCTTCCAAAATTGAACCAAATGCTATTTGCACTTGTCAAATCCCTTTAGGGGTCCAAAGCTCTTTACAAATGCTGAACCAAACAGGGTTGATATAAGATTTTTCTAATACAACTCACACGTATATCCTAACAAAATAAATGCATAAATATCACAAATCTCCCGCAGGTTGTGTCCATTTCAATTTCAATTGGGGAAAATCGTGCTGCCTGTCACTCTCCTTTTCTGTAATGCATGTCTTTACGGAACTCTTGACAGCAAGGTTCCTTAGAGATCTCTAAGTTGTGATGCCGAAAGCGTGCTTGCCCATTGAAAAACTTCATTTTGCCACGGCACTCCATAATCCAAATGGAGTCTGGATTGAAACGACAAAACTCATCAATCGTCAAGTGGGTTAATTAATCATGAAGCCTTATTGGAAAAATCAGAAAGTTATGAGCTCCACAAGATTTTTTTTTTTTTTTTGTGGTCGAAGAGCTCCACAAGATTGACAGGTGCAAATGCAGTCACTTGCTGTTCTTGAACAGTTGAGGCACATGCAGCCAGTGAACTTTTGCAGTACATTCTGCGTGTATGTCTGCATTTCTTGGGGGGGATGGTCCTCCATCAGACATGTTTCACCTCGAACCTGTAAGTTCGCGCTATCGTATCTGAAGCTCCCAAAGATCTCGAAACCAAGACTGAGATCTGATAAATCTTTACACGAGAGAGATTAGCACACAACTTAACCCAAACGAGGTTGTCACTACAGAATCATTGCAGCTGGACAGAACCGGACCTTATCACCGCAAAATCATTAGCTTGACAAAGCTGTCCTTATCCTATCCCCTCTCTCTCTCTCCCCACCATGGAGGTGGGTGTGGTATTATCTCGGCAGGAGGAGAGGTTCTGTCAGATTAAATCGGTTCAAAAAGTGGACGCACTCACCCAGTTGACTCGCTTCACCATTGAAGGTCGGTAAAGACTGGATTGGAGGGGGTCTTCAGAAAGTGAAAGATGTGACATCAGCAATCTCATAATAAACACCTAGAAATGAGAAATTATACATCGAACATAGTTGTTCCTTTTTCTTTTTAATCAATGAAACATTGGTAAAAAGTTCGAGACAGTATTCATTTACATATGTGATGTAGCTAGTTTAGTATACTCCATATATTAAAAAAGGGTTAATACCACGAAAACCCCAAACTGGTACGCCTGTGACAAATTTACCCCAAACTATTTTTTGACCACGAAAAACCCCAAACTGGTACACATGTGACAAATTTACCTCAAACTATTGTTTTTACCACGAAAAACCCCAAACTGGTACACCCGTGACAAATTTACCCTAAACTATTTTTTTTACCATAAAAAACCCCAAACTGGTACATTTGTGACAAATTTACCCCAAACTAATTTTTTTACCACGAAAACCCCAAACTATTATACCTATGACAAATTTACCCTTTATTAATTGGATCAATACCATGAAAAACCCTAAATTGATAAACCTGTGGTAAATGGAGGGTAAAAATCCTAAACCGGTATATCCGTGAAGTGCCACATGCCATCCAACTAAGTAATTTAACGTTAAATTTAACGAAAATTAACGAACGGTAAATTTGTCGCAATATATTAGTGTGGGGTAAATTTGTCACAAATGTACCAGTTTTGGGTTTTTGAGGTTAAAAAAATAGTTTGGGGTAAATTTGTCACATGTGTACCAGTTTGGGGTTTTTCGTGGTCAAAAAAATAGTTTGGGTAAATTTGTCACAGGCGTACCAGTTTGGGGTTTTTCGTGGTATTAACCCTAAAAAAAATTCAGTGCCTTATCATGTTATAAGCCTGGAAGTACATAAAAGAATTTTGAAGATATGTGATTAAGATAGAATCGGTAGATACATTTTTTTTATTTAATCCCAATACAGTTTTTATGGAACAACTTTGTTTATTTCACATATACGTGCGAATCAATATGTGAAACAAGTACATTCGATGCAAATCATATCATAGCATGATCAAGAGGTGTACTATAGTATATACCGAATCATGGTTTGTGAATTATTGTGAATTATATACAATTTAAATAGAAGTAATAACCAATTACGCTAAAAAGTAACAAAGAAATAAATAATCTTTGAAAGAGGGAGTAAAAAGTGAGAATAAGTGAAGGTGAGAGTATCATTTGAAGCTACTCTCTCTTATTGGTCAACAAGGGTGCACATGACAGCTAGGGGTGAGCAAATCAAACCGACCGGACCGGAATCGATGGTTCGGTTTCTGATTTTGGAGGGGTCCGGTCTGATTCCCAATCCTAAGATTAGAACCAGTGACTAGACGATCCGATTACCGGTTCCAGGGCCATAGGACCGAACTGAACTGGTTGATTTTTTTTAAAATTTTTTTAAAAGTAACCCTGTTTAGTTGTTTATGATTTGTTACTTTATTCAAAAGTAACCCTATTTAGGGACAATTATATCTAAAAATGAGTAACAGTAAGTGAGGGACGATTTGTTTCCAAATTAGACACTGTTGATTGACCTGCTGATTTTATATGTCTAATCTTAATCTATCAACAACCTCTCATTGACAACACAATTACCTAAACAGTGTGAAGACAAATTTACTAAATTAATGAGCAGGATTGACTTAATAAGCAAATGCACTCAATTATGATTGGCTATTCAACATAAATCCAATCGTTTTCCTTTTCAATTTAGCTGCCAAGTCATGTGCGTGCTAGTTTAAACAGCTCGAGAGTTCACTTACTTCAACTGTGAAAAGTGGTGTCATAGTTTCTATAAAGTGTGTGGTAGGCACCTCTCGACTACAATTACTTCAAGACTATGGCGGCTTATGATTGTTTTTGGAAAACTGTCTCGCCTCGTTTGAAATGCCGCTTAAAATTTTTTGTTAGCGCAACTAATTTTGTGGTTTATTCTGATGAATAATCAACATCGTACTTGTCCAATTTCCAGCTAGTGGCATGGGAATTTTTTTTACATCCTCTATTTTGTCATTACCCTTTTCATGTTTTATAGATTTGCAATATGAGAAGACATTTGTGGACGATGGATTTCGAATCCTCTTCCATCCTTTTGTCTTTCCATGTCGCATCAACGTGGAATGATGTGATTTTTTTTTTTGGTTTGATCTGATCTAGTTAATTTGTCAAACCGATCCGATCTGGTTCCCGGGATTGTCGGTTCGATCCTGATTATGGCAAATTAGGCTATGTATAGTAAGGTTTCTGTTCTTGAAATAATTTTGGAACAGAAATATTTTTTTTTATTTCTGTCCTTGGCAACGATTTATGGGAATAGAAAACATATTTGATAACTACAAAAAAAAATTATGCTCCTAATTTTTTCATTTAATTTTGTTCATAATTTTTTCAATATGAACAAGATAAATTATAAAAAAAATGAAAGAGAAGATGAATGGAATTGAACAATGAAAACATGAAATACATCTTCCATAGATAGGAAAAATTACAATTATGAGTCATACATAAATATTCCCAAATAGATAAAAATATGATTACATAATTGAAATATACTAAGTCATGGAATTACAGGCATATTGTAGTCCCTTGCCATTTTATTTGTAGAATTTTGATGGAGAACAAAATATATAACTGTTGTAGCTAATACTTTATTTATTAGTAGTGTCATTACTCATTATACACTGGGCTTGTTTGGTTCAATTTGGGCAAATATCTTTGGAAAAATGCAAATACCCTTGAGTTAAAGATGTTTGATGAAATACAAATACTATTTGGTAAACTGAAATTAAAAAGTGTATATAGATGCAACTTTGATGTAAATACCATTTGGTAAAAAATACCCTTTGTAAATGATTCAATTTCTCAATTAATTTTTATTATTTCAATTTTAATTTTTATTATTTTATTTTATTTTATTTTTTAATTCGTTCTTTAAAATTTTAATTTTAATTTTTTTAATTATTTTTTTTTCAAAAAAATTTTCATTTTATTTATTTTATTTTTAATTACCTTCTTTAATTATTTTATTTTTATTATTTCTATTTTAATTATTAATTATTTTTATTTTTCAAAAAAAATTTTTTTATTTTTAATTACTTTCAAGAAAATATTCTCGATTTTTTCTAAAAAATGTTTCAAATGTGTTTCTAAAAAGTGTTCCAAAAACATAAATTAAGTTTTTTATTTCTTGTTTCTACTCCAAAAGTGTTTCTATTTATTAAAGTATTCCTGAAACACTTTAGGAATACTTTTTACCATATGCGTTTTAGAGTGTTACCATATGCAGCCTCAGGAATTGGGATGACTTGTCTAGTTCTCGTTTCTTGAGAAAAATTGAATCAGACCGAAAACCAATCACCCTAATGACAATACTTTTGGAGTAGAATTTTTGCTCAAAAATGCTTCTAGAGCAGAAATCCGTTTAGTAACGCAATTGCCGTAGTAGAAATTTGTTTGATTACGCAACTTCAATTTTTTACTTTTCAAGTGGCTTTAAAACTACTTTTGGAGCAACAATGATGATAATACCCTTTAAGTTTGCGTCCATGCAAGTTGATCAATTTGCTTAATATCAATTTTCACTTGGATGAGATATATTATGACTATTAGAAAATGTGAAAGGAAAAAGTTTATTCTGCTTTGCTAACTCCATTTTCGTACCGTCCGTTGCTTTTTGATGTGATTATATCAACATTTCGTATTTCTACATATAAAAACCGACTTATAAGTTATGAAGTAATATGCTTCGATGTCGGTTTTTTTTTTTTTTGTGTTTTTGCTGGATATAAATTCTGCGGCGGATGTACTTTGGCTCTTTCTTTAGACCGCAACACCTAAAATTTCCACAATACCAATTTTGACACATACATTCATTATAATATTTTCATAAGTTTTTGGACTTAGGTTACGATTTAAGTTTCGACGGGAAAGTCAAATATTCCTTTTATCTTTTGCATATTCGTAAAGGAAAAAAAAATGGCCCTTCTTAAGTTTTGGAACGTACGAAAGCTAGAGATCCACCTATCAAGCAAATTATAAATAGCATTAGTTTTATCAACAACAATATAAAAAATTTGTCGGGCCATTAGATTAGGGAAAATTCTAAATAATGGCACGAAATGTTTTTATTTTCTCAAATAAGGATCTGAAGTGTATTTTATTTGAAATGAGAGCCTGATGCACCTTCTTTTGTTTCAAACAAGGGCCTGACCAAAAGCATTTCGCCATTTTATTTTTTATTTGTTTCCTTTTGGATTTTTTTTTTCTTTGTATCTTTCCCTTCATCACCGCCTCGCTTGGGTGGAAGGCCTCACCTTGACATCTCCTGGGCAGGGGGAGGCCTCCCTCCCCCCGAGGATTAAGGAAAAGAAACAAAAGAAAAAATGAAAAATAATGAAGTGCTCTTAGTCAGATTCTTTTTGAAATAAATATAGCATTTTAGATTCTTATTTTTTAAAAAAAGTCTACTTTAGGCCTTTTTTTGAAATAATAAAGGCACTTCATGCCATTATTTGAAATTTTTCTTTAGTATATCCTTCTGGCCGAAATATTATTCCTTGGAAATAAACTCTCAATTTCTCATATAGCGTGGAAGGTCCCTCTCTTTTCTCTTTTCTCTTTTGGGTGGGCAGAAGTTAGTGGTCCCTTGATAACGTACCAAAAGAAAAAGATAATGGACATTCAGTTGACTCCTTGAAGGTCCTGGGACGCACAAAAATTTGATTTTTAGTTATTTCCCTTTTCAAAATAATAAAATATAAAAAAAGGCTTGTTTCCTTTCTAATGATTATTTGGTTTTCCGCGACAAAAACATGAATGTGGAGCATCATCCATCGATCGATAGTGATGCAGGACAACAGTGCGAAAGATGGAGATGAGATGTCGCCTCTGATTTCACCGTCAATAGTGGAGGCTCGAATCCAAGAGCACAAGAATACAGAAATGCCACTTTCTCTTCTTTGCTTTCTTCAGATTATATGCTCGTCAAGACAGAGCATCTATGGCTGAATTCGGCACCACTTAATGCCACTTGTCTTATCACCGCAACAAATTGCACATCACCTCCTTTCTAGCTCTTCCATAGTGGTATCTCACCGATCGCTTGAGCCCCGGAAGAAGTCGGGTCTCCTTCTTGGGCAGGGTATCAACTCTATGTATCTTTACCAATTAACCAATTTCAATAAATACGTTATGACTACTAGGCGTAATCAATTCCAGAGTAGGGGTGAGTCGGTTCCTATCATGAAATTTGGAACTTGGAATTGGATCGGACATACGTCGGTTTCCTGTTATGAGACCGAGAACCAACCATATCAACTCACGTATTGATAGCGTTCTTTCAATTTTTTTCTTTTATAAGCGTACTAAAAGTCCTAAAACAATGCAATTGACCCATTATTCAAAAGGAAGATCGAAAAGGTCGTGAAACTTACAAAAAAATGTAATCAAATCCTACAATTTAATTTACAATCCTACAATTTTCAATTTAGTGCAATAAAAATCCTTCCATTAACTCTTCCAACTGACTGATAGAAAACGTCGATGTGGTATTTTTATTATTTCCTCTTTCATCCGTGAAGAGGTTGTGGTTAAAACGATATTGTTTTGGTCCGAATCTAATTCTTTTAATACTAACTTTATTTAAACTAATGTGTAAAAATAAGCCAAATTATTATTTAAAAAAAAAGGGGGTTGGGGAGGGGGGGGGGGGGAGAAGAGGAGTTAGGAAAGCAGGCAGCGGGGGCTTATATAAATTTTATATTGAAATTGCCGCCTGCTTTCCAACCCCTCTTGTTTTTCTATTTAGCTTATTTTAATTTAATTCAAATAAAATTCGAATGCAAAATCAAATTTGGACCAAAACAATATCCTTTAGCCTTAGTTCATGTTTTAGCTACGCATCGCCATGTAATAGAGAGAAAGTATTAAAAAAAATCCGCATTAGCATTTTGGTTAACCAAGTTGAGCGGAATTAATGGAAAAACTCGATTGTATCAATTTGACAAAATTTTAAAACTTGATTATACTTTTTGCAAGTTTTAAAAATCAAATTGCACTTTCATGACAAGTTTCAGAATTTTGATTGCACTTATCCCTTTTATCTTTTTGTTCCTATATATAAAATTGCCCTGTGCACAATATTCGATTCATTCATTGTAACGAGGATTGCGGCCTCTTTCCCAAGTTAGCGACTCACACGCAAAAAAAAGCCACTTTCGTTTAATTTATCATGCAGATTTTACCATTTTATCATTGAAAGCGATAAACAGTTAAATAGCGAACAAAAACACACGATCAGTTCAAACAAATCAGCTTTGCTACGAGACAATGTGTCCCTGCCATAAAGAGAGGAAAAAAATGAAAATAAAAAGTCATATTACGGGCCGTTCATTGGTCTAGTTGGATCAGCTTGATTAATCAACTCCTCACAAGGAATTAGGAATTAAACCGATTATTTATGGTTCCAAATTGTGGAATTGAGAACCAACCCAAATTAGTCGGTTCTTCCGATCCGATCAGGTTCCAATGGTGGTCCAGGACTAGTGAACACCCCACCTACACTAGATTACCCCCGGCGCGTCTAGCAGGATAGCCGTAAAAAGTAGGATTTTTCGTTAACACGTGGAAAAAGAGATACTGGATTTTGGACGAATAGTTAGGTAATTGCAAAATTCGATGTGCCCGTTGAGTATAAATATCCCGCACGTTCATATTGACAACTAATTAAAAGAAACCAAATATGATTATAAGACCTCCGGCATAATAAGAAACTCAAGTTTAATAATAATAATAAAAAAGACTAGAATGATTTAAGAAGTAATGAAAAGTCCGCGAAGGCAATCGTTTGGCAATTGGTCACGAACAATGTTCAGGCCTAGGGGCTGTCCGCGACCAGCCCGTCCTCAACACGGGGATTTGGACTCTTCATAGCCACATTCCGGCACGATCACAAATTATCTTCTAAAGCTTTAGCCATCACCCCCTAAAATTCAAAGTCGAAGCATTTCTTTCCACATAGGAAAAGGTCTCGACTCGAGCCTCCTCGGGCCATCGGAAACCTGTCGCGACATGACGTTCTGCCGAGGTCCCTCCTCCTCGAGACCGAGACCGAACGCGCCACGGCAAATATGGACTCGATACGGTCGTTTCGTGATATTCCTCGTTGAGATGCTCTCTTCATGTCCTTGCGCCCAGTTGGGCACCCGAAGCATTCGTTGGAGGGTTTTTTTCAATTTGGGTTTTTTTAAAAAAATATTTACAAATTTGGGTTTTTTTAAAAAGTTATATACCAATTTGGGTCCCGCGCGGCACTTATAGTGCCGCACGGCCTGACAGACCCACATGGGTCTGTCAGGCGGGCCTGACGGAAGTCAGGCCCGTGAGCCGTGCGGCAGTATGACTGCCGCACGGCTCACGGGGGCCCCCTGGGTGTCAGGCCGTGCGGCATTATAGTGCCGCACGGCGGGCCCGGCCCCCCCCCCCCCCCCCCGCGTGTAGGGGGCGCGGACGCGTGTTGGGGGGCCGGGCCCGGCCCCCCCCCCCCCCCCCCCGCCTGCCTCCTCTTCCTTCCCCCCCCGCGGCAAAACACGCACATTCCTCCCCCCCGAAAAACACGCACATTTCTCCGCTCCTCAGTCCTCTCGCCGACGCCTCCCTTCTCCCCCCTCCCTCCTCTTCCCTTTTTTACTCAAGTCCCGGTTGCAATTCCTCCGCTCCTCACCCCTCCCGCCGACGCCTCCCTTCCTTTCCCTCATCCTCTCCTCTGTTGCACGTTTTCATCCTCTCCCTATATTATTCATCCGCGAGCGCTGATCCATTGAAGATTCTATACTACAGGTTAGTAATTTACCGATACTTTTTACTTAAATTGACCTTATTTAGTCTTTTTAATTCATTTCATCTTTTTTGCAGATCTCCGTCGTAGATTCAGCAACAATTGTCGTCATCTAGAAATTTCCGAACAGGTATGGACAGAATATCTCATGCTTTATTAATTTTGTTATGGACAGAATATCTCATGCTTTATTAATTTTGTTGCTCGATTTAGGCTCTGTTCAGTATTATATATATACACTGTGATTTATATGTAGTAATATATGTACGTGAGATGAAAATTATTTAGGCCCACCCGTGCGGCAGCATATCTATAATTTTAAATTTAATTTATTTCTAAAATTTATGTTTATATGTATTTTTTATATAGTTAATTTTGTTCTTGTAATTATGATGAGATTTATAATTATGATAAAAATACGAAAATAAATTGTATCAAATATATTTAATAATTATAATATTTATTTTCATAATAAATTAGCGTAATTATGCTTTTATTACACATAGTAATAATAAATTAATGAATTTCCTATTTTTGTAGAAATAAATATCATAATTATCTTGTTATTACACATATTAATAATAATTAAATTAATTTCCTATTATTGTCATAGTTAATTTAGCGTAATTATGATTTTATTACACATAGTAATAATAATTTAATGAAATTGCTATTATTTTCAGAAATAAATTATTATTAATATCTTATTAGTGGATATATTAATAATAATTAAATTAATGTCCTATTATTTTCATAATAAATTTAGCGTAATTATGCTTTTATTACACATAGTAATAATAAATTAATGAATTTCCTATTTTTGTAGAAATAAATATCATAATTATCTTGTTATTACACATATTAATAATAATTAAATTAATTTCCTATTTTTGTCATAGTTAATTTAGCGTAATTATGATTTTATTACACATAGTAATAATAATTTAATGAAATTCCTATTATTTTCAGAAATAAATTATTATTAATATCTTATTAGTGGATATATTAATAATAATTAAATTAATGTCCTATTTTTTTCATACAAAATTAGCGTAATTATGCTTTTATTACACATAGTAATAATAAATTAATTAATTTCCTATTTTTGTAGAAATAAATATCATAATTATCTTGTTATTACACATATTAATAATAATTAAATTAATTTCCTATTTTTGTCATAGTTAATTAGCGTAATTATGATTTTATTACACATAGTAATAATAATTTAATTAATTTCCTATTATTTTCATAAGTAAATTATTATTGATATCTTGTTAGTGGATATATTAATAATAATTAAATTAATTTCCTATTTTTTCATAGTTAATTTAGCGTAATTATGGTTTTAATAAATTTCCTATTATTTTCATAAATAAATTAATTACTTTCCTATTTTTGTTACAAATAAATAATCGTAATTATCTTGTTATTACACATATTAATAATAATTTGCTTAATTTATGATTATTATCATAATTAAATTAACATAAATTATTTTTTATTACACATATTACACATTATCATTATTATCTTGTTAGTGAACATATTAATAATATTTTATTAAATTGTAGATGTTAAATAATTTGTAATTTATTCATTTAGCAGAATGTCGTCTACAAATTTTGCAACTGTGCAATGGGGAGGTAGATTAATAGAAAATGAACATGGACATGATTATGAAGGTGGACAATGTACTATGTTTTATTTTGGAAACATATCCACATTTGATGAGTTACGTGCTACGATCGCACGCGAGTTGAATGTAGCAGAATACCGGTGTATTCAGAGACTGATGTATAGATTACCGGTTGCAATACCTGGCCGTATCACGTATCGCATTATGGATGTGTGTAATGATACTGCAGTAGACAAAATCCGTCAGTTTGCAGATCAGTGTCATTCTGGAGGGTTTTTACAGTTTTTTGCAATTATAAATGAACACCAACCCATACATTACTCAACTGGAGAAGATGAAGTTAATGTGGCTAATCGGTACGTGGAGTACGGTGATAATGATGATAACGATAGTGATGATGATAGTGACGAAGATGATGACTTTTGGATGGATACTGATGATAGTGATGAAGAGATGACGAAAGTGAGAATACAGAGGATGATTACGAGACTCATTGGAGTAATCCCATTTTGCCATTGGTACATCCACCGCCATATTCGGATATTGACTTGAGTTGATGAGAGACGATACAAGAGCCAAGCCCAGTCGTATGTTGTTTGATGCATCAAAAGAATTTGCTGTTGGGATGCTATTTCCATCACGGGATGCGGTACAGTTAGCTGCGAAAGAGTATTCTTTGAGAAGAAATCACCACTTTCGCAGTGATGAGACAAAGAAGGCCAAATATATGATAAAATGTGGTAATCCAATGGTCCGTGTGGTTGGAGACTCCGTGCAATTAGACAATCTACTATGTTATGGAAAATAACTAAGTACACCGGGCCACATACATGTAACAATCCTCAAATGTCAAGGGATCATCGACAACTTGATCAGAAGTACCTATGCACCCAGATAGAAGCAATGGTTACTGCCCAACCAGATATCAAAATCAAGCCACTGATGGCAGAGATTAAAGACAAGCTGGGTTTCGAACCTACTTATCGTAAAACCTGGGCAGCTAAACAAATGGCGATTGCCAATGCTTTTGGAGGATGGGATGCGTCGTATGGTCAGCTGAGAAAGTATATGAATAAATGCAATTGAAGAATCCAGGTTCTCATGTTGTAATCGATGATTACATGAACGTAGATGGGAGTTGCAAAATTTTTCATCGCATGTTCTGGACTTTGAAGCAGACGATTGAAGGCTTCAAAGTTGTCGTCCCGTTATATTTGTCGATGGGACTTTTTTGTACGGAAAATACAGAGGAATGCTCCTTTGTGCGTGCTCACTTGATGGCAACAATCACATATTTCCATTGGCTTTGCTGTGGTCGATGCCGAAATGTGGACAACTGGATATGGTTTATGACTTTGTTGCGGAGATATGTGACTAGTAGAGATAATATTTGTGTAATATCAGATAGACATATCGGGATTAAGAGAGCAAGGAGACAGAAGGGTGGCGTCCTCACATGGCCACCATCGGTATTGCATTCGGCATATAGTCAGCAATTACAATAAACGCTTCAAAAATGCCGAAGGCAAACAACTTATTCAGATGGCAGGTAAATTATTGTATTGAATTTTAGTAATTTCAAAAAAATGGAATTATTTTGTTAATAATTCAAAGCCGAATGCAAACAACTTATTATTTTTTTAATGTACAGCTTACGAGAATCAAAAGTGGAAGTTTGCACGCATCATGAATCAAATTAGGGCTTTAGATCCACGAACAGCTGAATGGTGTGAGCAGATTCCACTGGAGAAAATGGACGAAAGCTTATGATGAAGAAGGAAGAGATATGGATCGATGACGACCAATTTAGTTGAATCGGTTAATGGGATGCTCAAGGGCTTTCGTGGTCTGCCAATAACAGCTATGGTGAATAAGATATTCCATCAGCTGGTCCACTATTTCGACATTTTAGAACTACATACAGGAGCCAGAAGCTGAGTGGATGGGTATATACTCAATTCGCAGGCGAAACGCTACTGCAAAACAGTCAAAGAGCACAAAGCATAATGCGACACGGTTCGACTCTGATCGAGGGATTTTTGAAGTTCTAACTGGATCCAGAGGAACAGGGAGGGCACACACAACGTTGTAGACCTAAACAATCGAACGTGCACATGTGGCAAATTTCAAGAAATTAAAATCCATGTTCGCACGTAATAGCAGCATGTCAAAAATATGCAATTGATTACCAAGCATACGTGGATGAATTCTATACATTGGATAGAACACTTCGGTGTTATAGGTACATGTTTCATCCATTGGGGGATCCTAATTACTGGCATGAACTTCATGAGCTGCCATTAGTACCAGACCCGACCCGTATTAGGAAGAAAGGAAGGCCCCGTGCATCACGGATACGTAATGAGATGGACTGGAGGACGCGAGCAGTAGCACTTCGCGCAACCATTGCACCAACTGTGGAAAATGCCGGCCACAATAGGCAAACTTGTGCATACAGATCGAGACACAGAAATAAAATTTATATAGTGTGTGAATACTGAAATGTAATAAATCGATTTCCTTACTCAAAGTTAATTGTATGAATTACGTAAATTACGATTGTTCAGTGTGACATTCATCAAGTTCTTTGTTCATTTGCAGAGCATGGCAGCGAGATTTACATTCGACCGGGACCGAGATTGATTCACTACTTACGCAGCAGTCCTCCCATAGATCACAAGCCATATGGGACTCTAAGGTATTTAATAAATTTAGCAGTAATACATCATTTGCACTAACTAGATTATATTGTAATTTCACTAACGGTTAATGTTAACATTTAACAGCTAGACGAGAATGCAGTTCTTAGATGTCAACGAAGTGAGAGCATATAGGTCGATTGGATGATCGCATTGTACAGTAATGTTCGGAATTCAGGATTTTACGGGAGTATATGCAATGGGATTTTAGGCAATTGGATTGGCATTTTGATTGACGGCGTTGGTGGAGCGGTGGAGGGGCCGAGACTCACACCTTCCATATGCAGAAGGTGAGTGGCACGATCACACTGCACGATATGGGGGTTCTGACAGGGCTTCCTATTGATGGAGATGCAGTTACTGGCCCACTGACATGAATTCGGCATCATATTGTGAGGATGCTACTTGGCCAGGAGGTCCCAGTCGATTTGCGTCGGATCATGCTAAAATTAAGAGGCCTAGAGAACAGTTTGAGAGATTTCCAGAATATGCCCGATGAGTTACCCTACCTGCCAGTAGATAGGGCATTCATTAGCGAGTTGTGAATTGGATCTATTTTTTCAGAACAAATCGGGTTCTAGGGTTAGTCTGACTTTTCTTTCCACTATATT
>JAGVVM010021886.1:0-17327 GCA_019149425.1 Psidium friedrichsthalianum
GGGTTTTTTTTCAATTTGGGTTTTTTTAAAAAAATATTTACAAATTTGGGTTTTTTAAAAAGTTATATACCAATTTGGGTCCCGCGCGGCACTATAAGTGCCGCACGGCCTGACAGACCCACATGGGTCTGTCAGGCGGGCCTGACAGGCGGGCCTGACGGTAGTCCGTGCGGCAGCGACTGCCGCTGCCGCACGGCTCCGGGGGCCCTGTCAGGCCGTGCGGCACTTATAGTGCCGCCCGGCGGGCCCCCCCCCCCCCCCCCCCCCCCCCGCGTGTAGGGGGCGCGGACGCGTGTTGGGGGGGCCCCCCCCCCCCCCCCCCCCCCCCCCCCCGCCTGCCTCCTCTTCCTTCCCCCCCCGCGGCAAAACACGCACATTCCTCCCCCCCGAAAAACACGCACATTTCTCCGCTCCTCAGTCCTCTCGCCGACGCCTCCCTTCTCCCCCCTCCCTCCTCTTCCCTTTTTTACTCAAGTCCCGGTTGCAATTCCTCCGCTCCTCACCCCTCCCGCCGACGCCTCCCTTCCTTTCCCTCATCCTCTCCTCTGTTGCACGTTTTCATCCTCTCCCTATATTATTCATCCGCGAGCGCTGATCCATTGAAGATTCTATACTACAGGTTAGTAATTTACCGATACTTTTTACTTAAATTGACCTTATTTAGTCTTTTTAATTCATTTCATCTTTTTTGCAGATCTCCGTCGTAGATTCAGCAACAATTGTCGTCATCTAGAAATTTCCGAACAGGTATGGACAGAATATCTCATGCTTTATTAATTTTGTTATGGACAGAATATCTCATGCTTTATTAATTTTGTTGCTCGATTTAGGCTCTGTTCAGTATTATATATATACACTGTGATTTATATGTAGTAATATATGTACGTGAGATGAAAATTATTTAGGCCCACCCGTGCGGCAGCATATCTATAATTTTAAATTTAATTTATTTCTAAAATTTATGTTTATATGTATTTTTTATATAGTTAATTTTGTTCTTGTAATTATGATGAGATTTATAATTATGATAAAAATACGAAAATAAATTGTATCAAATATATTTAATAATTATAATATTTATTTTCATAATAAATTTAGCGTAATTATGCTTTTATTACACATAGTAATAATAAATTAATGAATTTCCTATTTTTGTAGAAATAAATATCATAATTATCTTGTTATTACACATATTAATAATAATTAAATTAATTTCCTATTATTGTCATAGTTAATTTAGCGTAATTATGATTTTATTACACATAGTAATAATAATTTAATGAAATTGCTATTATTTTCAGAAATAAATTATTATTAATATCTTATTAGTGGATATATTAATAATAATTAAATTAATGTCCTATTATTTTCATAATAAATTTAGCGTAATTATGCTTTTATTACACATAGTAATAATAAATTAATGAATTTCCTATTTTTGTAGAAATAAATATCATAATTATCTTGTTATTACACATATTAATAATAATTAAATTAATTTCCTATTTTTGTCATAGTTAATTTAGCGTAATTATGATTTTATTACACATAGTAATAATAATTTAATGAAATTCCTATTATTTTCAGAAATAAATTATTATTAATATCTTATTAGTGGATATATTAATAATAATTAAATTAATGTCCTATTTTTTTCATACAAAATTTAGCGTAATTATGCTTTTATTACACATAGTAATAATAAATTAATTAATTTCCTATTTTTGTAGAAATAAATATCATAATTATCTTGTTATTACACATATTAATAATAATTAAATTAATTTCCTATTTTTGTCATAGTTAATTTAGCGTAATTATGATTTTATTACACATAGTAATAATAATTTAATTAATTTCCTATTATTTTCATAAGTAAATTATTATTGATATCTTGTTAGTGGATATATTAATAATAATTAAATTAATTTCCTATTTTTTCATAGTTAATTTAGCGTAATTATGGTTTTAATAAATTTCCTATTATTTTCATAAATAAATTAATTACTTTCCTATTTTTGTTACAAATAAATAATCGTAATTATCTTGTTATTACACATATTAATAATAATTTGCTTAATTTATGATTATTATCATAATTAAATTAACATAAATTATTTTTTATTACACATATTACACATTATCATTATTATCTTGTTAGTGAACATATTAATAATATTTTATTAAATTGTAGATGTTAAATAATTTGTAATTTATTCATTTAGCAGAATGTCGTCTACAAATTTTGCAACTGTGCAATGGGGAGGTAGATTAATAGAAAATGAACATGGACATGATTATGAAGGTGGACAATGTACTATGTTTTATTTTGGAAACATATCCACATTTGATGAGTTACGTGCTACGATCGCACGCGAGTTGAATGTAGCAGAATACCGGTGTATTCAGAGACTGATGTATAGATTACCGGTTGCAATACCTGGCCGTATCACGTATCGCATTATGGATGTGTGTAATGATACTGCAGTAGACAAAATCCGTCAGTTTGCAGATCAGTGTCATTCTGGAGGGTTTTTACAGTTTTTTGCAATTATAAATGAACACCAACCCATACATTACTCAACTGGAGAAGATGAAGTTAATGTGGCTAATCGGTACGTGGAGTACGGTGATAATGATGATAACGATAGTGATGATGATAGTGACGAAGATGATGACTTTTGGATGGATACTGATGATAGTGATGAAGAAGATGACGAAAGTGAGAATACAGAGGATGATTACGAGACTCATTGGAGTAATCCCATTTTGCCATTGGTACATCCACCGCCATATTCGGATATTGACTTTGAGTTGATGAGAGACGATACAAGAGCCAAGCCCAGTCGTATGTTGTTTGATGCATCAAAAGAATTTGCTGTTGGGATGCTATTTCCATCACGGGATGCGGTACAGTTAGCTGCGAAAGAGTATTCTTTGAGAAGAAATCACCACTTTCGCAGTGATGAGACAAAGAAGGCCAAATATATGATAAAATGTGGTAATCCAAATGGTCCGTGTGGTTGGAGACTCCGTGCAATTAGACAATCTACTATGTTATGGAAAATAACTAAGTACACCGGGCCACATACATGTAACAATCCTCAAATGTCAAGGGATCATCGACAACTTGATCAGAAGTACCTATGCACCCAGATAGAAGCAATGGTTACTGCCCAACCAGATATCAAAATCAAGCCACTGATGGCAGAGATTAAAGACAAGCTGGGTTTCGAACCTACTTATCGTAAAACCTGGGCAGCTAAACAAATGGCGATTGCCAATGCTTTTGGAGGATGGGATGCGTCGTATGGTCAGCTGAGAAAGTATATGAATGAAATGCAATTGAAGAATCCAGGTTCTCATGTTGTAATCGATGATTACATGAACGTAGATGGGAGTTGCAAAATTTTTCATCGCATGTTCTGGACTTTGAAGCAGACGATTGAAGGCTTCAAAAGTTGTCGTCCCGTTATATTTGTCGATGGGACTTTTTTGTACGGAAAATACAGAGGAATGCTCCTTTGTGCGTGCTCACTTGATGGCAACAATCACATATTTCCATTGGCATTTGCTGTGGTCGATGCCGAAAATGTGGACAACTGGATATGGTTTATGACTTTGTTGCGGAGATATGTGACTAGTAGAGATAATATTTGTGTAATATCAGATAGACATATCGGGATTAAGAGAGCAATGGAGACAGAAGGGTGGCGTCCTCCACATGGCCACCATCGGTATTGCATTCGGCATATAGTCAGCAATTACAATAAACGCTTCAAAAATGCCGAAGGCAAACAACTTATTCAGATGGCAGGTAAATTATTGTATTGAATTTTAGTAATTTCAAAAAAATGGAATTATTTGTTAATAATTTCAAAGCCGAATGCAAACAACTTATTATTTTTTTAATGTACAGCTTACGAGAATCAAAAGTGGAAGTTTGCACGCATCATGAATCAAATTAGGGCTTTAGATCCACGAACAGCTGAATGGTGTGAGCAGATTCCACTGGAGAAATGGACGAAAGCTTATGATGAAGAAGGGAAGAGATATGGATCGATGACGACCAATTTAGTTGAATCGGTTAATGGGATGCTCAAGGGCTTTCGTGGTCTGCCAATAACAGCTATGGTGAATAAGATATTCCATCAGCTGGTCCACTATTTCGACACTTTTAGAACTACATACAGGAGCCAGAAGCTGAGTGGATGGGTATATACTCAATTCGCAGGCGAAACGCTACTGCAAAACAGTCAAAGAGCACAAAAGCATAATGCGACACGGTTCGACTCTGATCGAGGGATTTTTGAAGTTCTAACTGGATCCAGAGGAACAGGAGGGCACACACACGTTGTAGACCTAAACAATCGAACGTGCACATGTGGCAAATTTCAAGAAATTAAAATCCCATGTTCGCACGTAATAGCAGCATGTCAAAAATATGCAATTGATTACCAAGCATACGTGGATGAATTCTATACATTGGATAGAACACTTCGGTGTTATAGGTACATGTTTCATCCATTGGGGGATCCTAATTACTGGCATGAACTTCATGAGCTGCCATTAGTACCAGACCCGACCCGTATTAGGAAGAAAGGAAGGCCCCGTGCATCACGGATACGTAATGAGATGGACTGGAGGACGCCGAGCAGTAGCACTTCGCGCAACCATTGCACCAACTGTGGAAAATCCGGCCACAATAGGCAAACTTGTGCATACAGATCGACCCAGAAATAAAATTTATATAGTGTGTGAATACTGAAATGTAATAAATCGATTTCCTTACTCAAAGTTAATTGTATGAATTACGTAAATTACGATTTGTTCAGTGTGACATTCATCAAGTTCTTTTGTTCCATTTGCAGGCATGGCAGCGAGAGATTACATTCGACCGGGACCTGAGATTGATTCACTACTTACGCAGCAGTCCTCCCATAGATCACAAGCCATATGGGACTCTAAGGTATTTAATAAATTTAGCAGTTAATATATCATTTGCACTAACTAGATAATATTTGTAATTTCACTAACGGTTAATGTAACATTTAACAGCTAGACGAGAATGCAGTTCTTAGATGTCAACGAAGTGCGCATATAGGTGGATTGGATGATCGCATTGTACAGTATGTTCGGAATTCAGGATTTTACGGAGTATATGCAATGGGATTTTGGCAATTGGATTGGCATTTGATTACGGCGTTGGTGGAGCGGTGGAGGCCCGAGACTCACACCTTCCATATGCCGGAAGGTGAGTGCACGATCACACTGCACGATATGGGGGTTCTGACAGGGCTTCCTATTGATGGAGATGCAGTTACTGGCCCCACTGACATGAATTGGCATCATATTTGTGAGGAGCTACTTGGCCAGGTCCCAGTCGATTTGCGTGGATCAATGCTAAAATTAAGATGGCTAAGAGAACAGTTTGATGAGATTCCAGAATATGCCGATGAGCTTACCCTACTGCAGTATGCTAGGGCATTCATTATGCGGTTGATTGGATCTATTTTTTCAGACAAATCCGGTTCTAGGGTTAGTCTGACTTTTCTTCCACTATTAGAGCACATTGACCAACCTACGCAGTACAGTTGGGGCTCGGCAGCACTTGCATGGTTATATCGGGAGTTATGCCATGCGACGGCTTCAGATAGTAGTCAAATCGGTGGTGCCGTACATATATTGCAGATTTGGGCATGGGATCGTTTTAGTTGTGTCTCCCCATCCATCAGACGGCGTTATCCTTTACCTGATACACCTCTTGGTAGTCGGTACGTGATCTATTGCTCTTTTCATAAGTTTTTTCAATGTGTATTTCATATCTTATTATTACTGTTTTTCATTTATGCAGCTGGAGCCAACCCAGACAGATAACAACGGTCCCCACGCATACTGTGACACACCTGCGCTTTCAATTTGATACTATGAAAACCGAAGATGTAAGTGATGATACAATAAACGCGTTCAATATAATGTTTGCTTTTAAATTAATTATTCATTTAATTTTATATGTTTTAATACTATGGCAGATTACTTGGGAGCCATACACTTATGAGATTCTCCAGAATCTACCGGATTACTGCCTGCAAGGAGAACACCTTTCGAGGGCTCGTGTCCCACTCATCTGTTTCCACATCGTTGAGTGGCATTATCCAGACCGAGTACTTCGTCAGTTTGGCATGGTGCAATCGATTCCTGCTCCTCCCTTTGATCATACGGCCTTTCACGATATTGACATGAGGCCAGTTTTCAAGGACTGGGTAGATGTTCACAGAGACAGCATCAATATATGGGATGATCGTTTTACTCATATAGTCTATGGCGAGCTTGCAACGGAGCCACTATACTATCATTCAGAATATATGAAGTGGTACCGTAGACATACACGGAGGTGGATCTCCTACAAGGGAGCTGCAGCTGGTGCATCGGTTAGTACAAACACTTATAATTTACTTCATTAATTTTTTTATTAACATAAGTTATTGGATTTTAATAACTTATAGTTACTTTTATTTCATTAATAGGCTGATGGTTTGGAGCAAATGGTACACTTAAGCTCCACTGCATTAACTTCAGCCGCTACTCGGGAACACATGAGGGATGCCTTGCGGGCTTTGGCGAGGATATCTAAGGCAACCTTATACGCTTACAATGAGGAGAGGCGGCTCCGAGAGATTCCACCACCCCAACCAGCACCTACAGCAGCTCCCGCTAGCCTGCACGAGGATGACATGCCTCAGACTGTTCAGTCGACCCGGAGGACGAGACCAGCTTATCCAGTTAATGCTGATACCGTCCCTTACCCAATGTCCTATGATACGACATATTTCACTCAGGGATTCACTTCAGGGTTCGATCAGACAGATTTTAATGCAGGCTTCAGTCAGTTTCGCAGCCCAGATCATCCAGCTTATCCTTCTAGTTCTTATGAATCTGACTTCTCTCCGCTTTTCTCATACCCTTCTACCGTAGGATATGTACCCTCGGAACATGGATTATCTTCTCAGGATATGCCATCATCGTCTACACATCCACCTCAGTCCGAACCTCGTCGTCGGTATAATACCAGAACGGCCGAAGAACGAAGACAACCTCTTTGCGGAACAGGAGGCCATAGAGGACACCGACATTAGAGTTGATTGTAATCGAGCTGAGAGTTGTTATCTATTACTAAAATTTTGATTTGTTGAATTTTTTTAGTTTTCCACGTCCTTTTCTTCCTTTAATTTGTTTAGGCTTGTTTCTGTCTCACCAAAAATTCTAAAATTATATTTATATCTCTGTCAAGACTTCGTCAATAAGCATCGTTAACGATTTATTTAGGAGAACGATGAAACGAAAATGATTTTCACATGAATCTCATGTAACTTAAATAAAATGAAAACGAGATTGTATTGACTGAAAAATCATGTGACAAATTCTTGATTGACTATAAATAGGTCACACGTATACAAATTTAGAATTTCCAGGTTTATAAATAAGTTATTAAATATAAATTTTTATTTCCAAGTTTATTTTTATAACGTAATTATCAATAAATAATTAAATTTTTTTAAGATATATGTATTTAATTTATTTAATTCGAAAATAATGAATAAATAAATATTCAAAAAATATAAATAATTAATTTATTAAGATAAAATTTTCATTTAATATAATTTATTTATTATAGAAATAAATAATTATTTAATAGGATAAATTTATATATAAATTTCATTAATTATTTACATACCAAATTAATTAATTACACACATATTAACAAAATTTTCAATTAATTATTGATAATTACGCTATAAACATAAGCTTTGAAATTAAAAAATAATATTATAAATATAGATATAAAACAATTAAATATTTATATCAATATAAAATTATAAAAATACTTAAAATAAAAATACGAAATGAACAAAATAAAATTTTCAATTAATATAATTTATTTTGTATGTAAATAATTAATTAATTTATGAAGATAAATTTTTTAGATAAATTTGTAAATAAATTAATTTCAATTAATTATTCATAATGTTATAAAAATAAGCTTGAAAAGGAAAAAAATTAATATTCGAAATATAAATATAAAAAATTAAATATTTATACAATAGAAATTATTTAATTAAAAAAATACTCAAAAATGAGAAATTAAGAAAAATAAAATTTTTTATATAATTTTTTATTAATTATTTACATACTAAATAAATTAATTACATACATATTAATAAAATTTTTAATTAATTATTGATAATTATTAATTACCTACATATTACAAAGTTATATAAATATAAAAAATTATTTAATTCGAAAATAATGAATAAATAAATATTCAAAAAATATAAATAATTAATTTATTAAGATAAAATTTTCATTTAATATAATTTAATTATTATAGAAATAAATAATAATTTCACAGGATAAATTTATATATAAATTTTATTAATTATTTACGTACCAAATTAATTAATTACACACATATTAACAAAATTTTCAATTAATTATTGATAATTACGCTATAAACATAAGCTTTGAAATTAAAAAATAATATTATAAATATAGATATAAAACAATTAAATATTTATATCAATATAAAATTATAAAAATACTTAATTGTTTTATATCTATATTTATAATATTATTTTTTAATTCAAAGCTTATGTTTATAGCGTAATTATCAATAATTAATTGAAAAATTTTGTTAATATGTGTGTAATTAATTAATTGGTACGTAAATAATTAATAAAATTTATATAAAATTTATCCTGTGAAATTATTATTTATTTCTATAATAATTAAATTATATTAAATGAAAATTTTATCTTAATAAATTAATTATTTATATTTTTTGAATATTTATTTATTCATTATTTTGAATTAAATAAATTTTTTATATTATATAACTTTGTAATATGTAGGTAATTAATAATTATCAATAAATTATTAAAAATTTTATTAATATGTATGTAATTAATTTATTTAGTATGTAAATAATTAATAAAAAATTATATAAAAAATTTTATTTTTCTTAATTTCTCATTTTTGAGTATTTTTTTAATTAAATAATTTCTATTGTATAAATATTTAATTTTTTATATTTATATTTCGAATATTAATTTTTTTCCTTTTCAAGCTTATTTTTATAACATTATGAATAATTAATTGAAATTAATTTATTTACAAATTTATCTAAAAAATTTATCTTCATAAATTAATTAATTATTTACATACAAAATAAATTATATTAATTGAAAATTTTATTTTGTTCATTTCGTATTTTTATTTTAAGTATTTTTATAATTTTATATTGATATAAATATTTAATTGTTTTATATCTATATTTATAATATTATTTTTTAATTTCAAAGCTTATGTTTATAGCGTAATTATCAATAATTAATTGAAAATTTTGTTAATATGTGTGTAATTAATTAATTTGGTATGTAAATAATTAATGAAATTTATATATAAATTTATCCTATTAAATAATTATTTATTTCTATAATAAATAAATTATATTAAATGAAAATTTTATCTTAATAAATTAATTATTTATATTTTTTGAATATTTATTTATTCATTATTTTCGAATTAAATAAATTAAATACATATATCTTAAAAAAATTTAATTATTTATTGATAATTACGTTATAAAAATAAACTTGGAAATAAAAATTTATATTTAATAACTTATTTATAAACCTGGAAATTCTAAATTTGTATACGTGTGACCTATTTATAGTCAATCAAGAATTTGTCACATGATTTTTCAGTCAATACAATCTCGTTTTCATTTTATTTAAGTTACATGAGATTCATGTGAAAATCATTTTCGTTTCATCGTTCTCCTAAATAAATCGTTAACGATGCTTATTGACGAAGTCTTGACAGAGATATAAATATAATTTTAGAATTTTTGGTGAGACAGAAACAAGCCTAAACAAATTAAAGGAAGAAAAGGACGTGGAAAACTAAAAAAATTCAACAAATCAAAATTTTAGTAATAGATAACAACTCTCAGCTCGATTACAATCAACTCTAATGTCGGTGTCCTCTATGGCCTCCTGTTCCGCAAAGAGGTTGTCTTCGTTCTTCGGCCGTTCTGGTATTATACCGACGACGAGGTTCGGACTGAGGTGGATGTGTAGACGATGATGGCATATCCTGAGAAGATAATCCATGTTCCGAGGGTACATATCCTACGGTAGAAGGGTATGAGAAAAGCGGAGAGAAGTCAGATTCATAAGAACTAGAAGGATAAGCTGGATGATCTGGGCTGCGAAACTGACTGAAGCCTGCATTAAAATCTGTCTGATCGAACCCTGAAGTGAATCCCTGAGTGAAATATGTCGTATCATAGGACATTGGGTAAGGGACGGTATCAGCATTAACTGGATAAGCTGGTCTCGTCCTCCGGGTCGACTGAACAGTCTGAGGCATGTCATCCTCGTGCAGGCTAGCGGGAGCTGCTGTAGGTGCTGGTTGGGGTGGTGGAATCTCTCGGAGCCGCCTCTCCTCATTGTAAGCGTATAAGGTTGCCTTAGATATCCTCGCCAAAGCCCGCAAGGCATCCCTCATGTGTTCCCGAGTAGCGGCTGAAGTTAATGCAGTGGAGCTTAAGTGTACCATTTGCTCCAAACCATCAGCCTATTAATGAAATAAAAGTAACTATAAGTTATTAAAATCCAATAACTTATGTTAATAAAAAAATTAATGAAGTAAATTATAAGTGTTTGTACTAACCGATGCACCAGCTGCAGCTCCCTTGTAGGAGATCCACCTCCGTGTATGTCTACGGTACCACTTCATATATTCTGAATGATAGTATAGTGGCTCCGTTGCAAGCTCGCCATAGACTATATGAGTAAAACGATCATCCCATATATTGATGCTGTCTCTGTGAACATCTACCCAGTCCTTGAAAACTGGCCTCATGTCAATATCGTGAAAGGCCGTATGATCAAAGGGAGGAGCAGGAATCGATTGCACCATGCCAAACTGACGAAGTACTCGGTCTGGATAATGCCACTCAACGATGTGGAAACAGATGAGTGGGACACGAGCCCTCGAAAGGTGTTCTCCTTGCAGGCAGTAATCCGGTAGATTCTGGAGAATCTCATAAGTGTATGGCTCCCAAGTAATCTGCCATAGTATTAAAACATATAAAATTAAATGAATAATTAATTTAAAAGCAAACATTATATTGAACGCGTTTATTGTATCATCACTTACATCTTCGGTTTTCATAGTATCAAATTGAAAGCGCAGGTGTGTCACAGTATGCGTGGGGACCGTTGTTATCTGTCTGGGTTGGCTCCAGCTGCATAAATGAAAAACAGTAATAATAAGATATGAAATACACATTGAAAAAACTTATGAAAAGAGCAATAGATCACGTACCGACTACCAAGAGGTGTATCAGGTAAAGGATAACGCCGTCTGATGGATGGGGAGACACAACTAAAACGATCCCATGCCCAAATCTGCAATATATGTACGGCACCACCGATTTGACTACTATCTGAAGCCGTCGCATGGCATAACTCCCGATATAACCATGCAAGTGCTGCCGAGCCCCAACTGTACTGCGTAGGTTGGTCAATGTGCTCTAATAGTGGAAGAAAAGTCAGACTAACCCTAGAACCGGATTTGTCTGAAAAAATAGATCCAATCAACCGCATAATGAATGCCCTAGCATACTGCAGTAGGGTAAGCTCATCGGCATATTCTGGAATCTCATCAAACTGTTCTCTTAGCCATCTTAATTTTAGCATTGATCCACGCAAATCGACTGGGACCTGGCCAAGTAGCTCCTCACAAATATGATGCCAATTCATGTCAGTGGGGCCAGTAACTGCATCTCCATCAATAGGAAGCCCTGTCAGAACCCCCATATCGTGCAGTGTGATCGTGCACTCACCTTCCGGCATATGGAAGGTGTGAGTCTCGGGCCTCCACCGCTCCACCAACGCCGTAATCAAATGCCAATCCAATTGCCAAAATCCCATTGCATATACTCCGTAAAATCCTGAATTCCGAACATACTGTACAATGCGATCATCCAATCCACCTATATGCGCACTTCGTTGACATCTAAGAACTGCATTCTCGTCTAGCTGTTAAATGTTACATTAACCGTTAGTGAAATTACAAATATTATCTAGTTAGTGCAAATGATATATTAACTGCTAAATTTATTAAATACCTTAGAGTCCCATATGGCTTGTGATCTATGGGAGGACTGCTGCGTAAGTAGTGAATCAATCTCAGGTCCCGGTCGAATGTAATCTCTCGCTGCCATGCCTGCAAATGGAACAAAAGAACTTGATGAATGTCACACTGAACAAATCGTAATTTACGTAATTCATACAATTAACTTTGAGTAAGGAAATCGATTTATTACATTTCAGTATTCACACACTATATAAATTTTATTTCTGGGTCGATCTGTATGCACAAGTTTGCCTATTGTGGCCGGATTTTCCACAGTTGGTGCAATGGTTGCGCGAAGTGCTACTGCTCGGCGTCCTCCAGTCCATCTCATTACGTATCCGTGATGCACGGGGCCTTCCTTTCTTCCTAATACGGGTCGGGTCTGGTACTAATGGCAGCTCATGAAGTTCATGCCAGTAATTAGGATCCCCCAATGGATGAAACATGTACCTATAACACCGAAGTGTTCTATCCAATGTATAGAATTCATCCACGTATGCTTGGTAATCAATTGCATATTTTTGACATGCTGCTATTACGTGCGAACATGGGATTTTAATTTCTTGAAATTTGCCACATGTGCACGTTCGATTGTTTAGGTCTACAACGTGTGTGTGCCCTCCTGTTCCTCTGGATCCAGTTAGAACTTCAAAAATCCCTCGATCAGAGTCGAACCGTGTCGCATTATGCTTTTGTGCTCTTTGACTGTTTTGCAGTAGCGTTTCGCCTGCGAATTGAGTATATACCCATCCACTCAGCTTCTGGCTCCTGTATGTAGTTCTAAAAGTGTCGAAATAGTGGACCAGCTGATGGAATATCTTATTCACCATAGCTGTTATTGGCAGACCACGAAAGCCCTTGAGCATCCCATTAACCGATTCAACTAAATTGGTCGTCATCGATCCATATCTCTTCCCTTCTTCATCATAAGCTTTCGTCCATTTCTCCAGTGGAATCTGCTCACACCATTCAGCTGTTCGTGGATCTAAAGCCCTAATTTGATTCATGATGCGTGCAAACTTCCACTTTTGATTCTCGTAAGCTGTACATTAAAAAAATAATAAGTTGTTTGCATTCGGCTTTGAAATTATTAACAAATAATTCCATTTTTTTGAAATTACTAAAATTCAATACAATAATTTACCTGCCATCTGAATAAGTTGTTTGCCTTCGGCATTTTTGAAGCGTTTATTGTAATTGCTGACTATATGCCGAATGCAATACCGATGGTGGCCATGTGGAGGACGCCACCCTTCTGTCTCCATTGCTCTCTTAATCCCGATATGTCTATCTGATATTACACAAATATTATCTCTACTAGTCACATATCTCCGCAACAAAGTCATAAACCATATCCAGTTGTCCACATTTTCGGCATCGACCACAGCAAATGCCAATGGAAATATGTGATTGTTGCCATCAAGTGAGCACGCACAAAGGAGCATTCCTCTGTATTTTCCGTACAAAAAAGTCCCATCGACAAATATAACGGGACGACAACTTTTGAAGCCTTCAATCGTCTGCTTCAAAGTCCAGAACATGCGATGAAAAATTTTGCAACTCCCATCTACGTTCATGTAATCATCGATTACAACATGAGAACCTGGATTCTTCAATTGCATTTCATTCATATACTTTCTCAGCTGACCATACGACGCATCCCATCCTCCAAAAGCATTGGCAATCGCCATTTGTTTAGCTGCCCAGGTTTTACGATAAGTAGGTTCGAAACCCAGCTTGTCTTTAATCTCTGCCATCAGTGGCTTGATTTTGATATCTGGTTGGGCAGTAACCATTGCTTCTATCTGGGTGCATAGGTACTTCTGATCAAGTTGTCGATGATCCCTTGACATTTGAGGATTGTTACATGTATGTGGCCCGGTGTACTTAGTTATTTTCCATAACATAGTAGATTGTCTAATTGCACGGAGTCTCCAACCACACGGACCATTTGGATTACCACATTTTATCATATATTTGGCCTTCTTTGTCTCATCACTGCGAAAGTGGTGATTTCTTCTCAAAGAATACTCTTTCGCAGCTAACTGTACCGCATCCCGTGATGGAAATAGCATCCCAACAGCAAATTCTTTTGATGCATCAAACAACATACGACTGGGCTTGGCTCTTGTATCGTCTCTCATCAACTCAAAGTCAATATCCGAATATGGCGGTGGATGTACCAATGGCAAAATGGGATTACTCCAATGAGTCTCGTAATCATCCTCTGTATTCTCACTTTCGTCATCTTCTTCATCACTATCATCAGTATCCATCCAAAAGTCATCATCTTCGTCACTATCATCATCACTATCGTTATCATCATTATCACCGTACTCCACGTACCGATTAGCCACATTAACTTCATCTTCTCCAGTTGAGTAATGTATGGGTTGGTGTTCATTTATAATTGCAAAAAACTGTAAAAACCCTCCAGAATGACACTGATCTGCAAACTGACGGATTTTGTCTACTGCAGTATCATTACACACATCCATAATGCGATACGTGATACGGCCAGGTATTGCAACCGGTAATCTATACATCAGTCTCTGAATACACCGGTATTCTGCTACATTCAACTCGCGTGCGATCGTAGCACGTAACTCATCAAATGTGGATATGTTTCCAAAATAAAACATAGTACATTGTCCACCTTCATAATCATGTCCATGTTCATTTTCTATTAATCTACCTCCCCATTGCACAGTTGCAAAATTTGTAGACGACATTCTGCTAAATGAATAAATTACAAATTATTTAACATCTACAATTTAATAAAATATTATTAATATGTTCACTAACAAGATAATAATGATAATGTGTAATATGTGTAATAAAAAATAATTTATGTTAATTTAATTATGATAATAATCATAAATTAAGCAAATTATTATTAATATGTGTAATAACAAGATAATTACGATTATTTATTTGTAACAAAAATAGGAAAGTAATTAATTTATTTATGAAAATAATAGGAAATTTATTAAAACCATAATTACGCTAAATTAACTATGAAAAAATAGGAAATTAATTTAATTATTATTAATATATCCACTAACAAGATATCAATAATAATTTACTTATGAAAATAATAGGAAATTAATTAAATTATTATTACTATGTGTAATAAAATCATAATTACGCTAAATTAACTATGACAAAAATAGGAAATTAATTTAATTATTATTAATATGTGTAATAACAAGATAATTATGATATTTATTTCTACAAAAATAGGAAATTAATTAATTTATTATTACTATGTGTAATAAAAGCATAATTACGCTAAATTTTGTATGAAAAAAATAGGACATTAATTTAATTATTATTAATATATCCACTAATAAGATATTAATAATAATTTATTTCTGAAAATAATAGGAATTTCATTAAATTATTATTACTATGTGTAATAAAATCATAATTACGCTAAATTAACTATGACAAAAATAGGAAATTAATTTAATTATTATTAATATGTGTAATAACAAGATAATTATGATATTTATTTCTACAAAAATAGGAAATTCATTAATTTATTATTACTATGTGTAATAAAAGCATAATTACGCTAAATTTATTATGAAAATAATAGGACATTAATTTAATTATTATTAATATATCCACTAATAAGATATTAATAATAATTTATTTCTGAAAATAATAGCAATTTCATTAAATTATTATTACTATGTGTAATAAAATCATAATTACGCTAAATTAACTATGACAATAATAGGAAATTAATTTAATTATTATTAATATGTGTAATAACAAGATAATTATGATATTTATTTCTACAAAAATAGGAAATTCATTAATTTATTATTACTATGTGTAATAAAAGCATAATTACGCTAAATTTATTATGAAAATAAATATTATAATTATTAAATATATTTGATACAATTTATTTTCGTATTTTTATCATAATTATAAATCTCATCATAATTACAAGAACAAAATTAACTATATAAAAAATACATATAAACATAAATTTTAGAAATAAATTAAATTTAAAATTATAGATATGCTGCCGCACGGGTGGGCCTAAATAATTTTCATCTCACGTACATATATTACTACATATAAATCACAGTGTATATATATAATACTGAACAGAGCCTAAATCGAGCAACAAAATTAATAAAGCATGAGATATTCTGTCCATAACAAAATTAATAAAGCATGAGATATTCTGTCCATACCTGTTCGGAAATTTCTAGATGACGACAATTGTTGCTGAATCTACGACGGAGATCTGCAAAAAAGATGAAATGAATTAAAAAGACTAAATAAGGTCAATTTAAGTAAAAAGTATCGGTAAATTACTAACCTGTAGTATAGAATCTTCAATGGATCAGCGCTCGCGGATGAATAATATAGGGAGAGGATGAAAACGTGCAACAGAGGAGAGGATGAGGGAAAGGAAGGGAGGCGTCGGCGGGAGGGGTGAGGAGCGGAGGAATTGCAACCGGGACTTGAGTAAAAAAGGGAAGAGGAGGGAGGGGGGAGAAGGGAGGCGTCGGCGAGAGGACTGAGGAGCGGAGAAATGTGCGTGTTTTTCGGGGGGAGGAATGTGCGTGTTTTGCCGCGGGGGGGGAAGGAAGAGGAGGCAGGCGGGGGGGGGGGGGGGGGGGGGCCGGGCCCGGCCCCCCCAACACGCGTCCGCGCCCCCTACACGCGGGGGGGGGGGGGGGGGGGGCCGGGCCCGCCGTGCGGCACTATAAGTGCCGCACGGCCTGACACCCAGGGGGCCCCCGTGAGCCGTGCGGCAGTCATACTGCCGCACGGCTCACGGGCCTGACTTCCGTCAGGCCCGCCTGACAGACCCATGTGGGTCTGTCAGGCCGTGCGGCACTTATAGTGCCGCGCGGGACCCAAATTGGTATATAACTTTTTAAAAAACCCAAATTTGTAAATATTTTTTTAAAAAAACCCAAATTGAAAAAAAACCCAAATATGGGCGCCCGAGTCGGGTGATCTCTTGGAAATCCGCCACAGGTAACTATAAAAAAACAAAAACCCAGGAAGCCATGGAGGAGTTTTGGGTTTCGTTCAAGCACTATACGCTTCCAATCTCCCTCAACTTGTCAATCTCTAAACTATCGTGTGAA
>JAGVVM010021887.1:0-10359 GCA_019149425.1 Psidium friedrichsthalianum
TAGTTAGTGCAATGATATATTAACTGCTAAATTTATTAATAACCTTAGAGTCCCATATGGCTTGTGATCTATGGGAGACTGCTGCGTAAGTAGTGAATCAATCTCAGGTCCCGGTCGAATGTAATCTCTCGCTGCCATGCCTGCAAATGGAACAAAAGAACTTGATGAATGTCACACTGAACAAATCGTAATTTACGTAATTCATACAATTAACTTTGAGTAAGGAAATCGATTTATTACATTTCAGTATTCACACACTATATAAATTTTATTTCTGGGTCGATCTGTATGCACAAGTTTGCCTATTGTGGCCGGATTTTCCACAGTTGGTGCAATGGTTGCGCGAAGTGCTACTGCTCGGCGTCCTCCAGTCCATCTCATTACGTATCCGTGATGCACGGGCCTTCCTTTCTTCCTAATACGGGTCGGGTCTGGTACTAATGGCAGCTCATGAAGTTCATGCCAGTAATTAGGATCCCCCAATGGATGAAACATGTACCTATAACACCGAAGTGTTCTATCCAATGTATAGAATTCATCCACGTATGCTTGGTAATCAATTGCATATTTTTGACATGCTGCTATTACGTGCGAACATGGGATTTTAATTTCTTGAAATTTTCCACATGTGCACGTTCGATTGTTTAGGTCTACACGTGTGTGTGCCCTCCTGTTCCTCTGGATCCAGTTAGAACTTCAAAAATCCCTCGATCAGAGTCGAACCGTGTCGCATTATGCTTTTGTGCTCTTTGACTGTTTTGCAGTAGCGTTTCGCCTGCGAATTGAGTATATACCCATCCACTCAGCTTCTGGCTCCTGTATGTAGTTCTAAAAGTGTCGAAATAGTGGAACCAGCTGATGGAATATCTTATTCACCATAGCTGTTATTGGCAGACCACGAAAGCCCTTGAGCATCCCATTAACCGATTCAACTAAATTGGTCGTCATCGATCCATATCTCTTCCCTTCTTCATCATAAGCTTTCGTCCATTTCTCCAGTGGAATCTGCTCACACCATTCAGCTGTTCGTGGATCTAAAGCCCTAATTTGATTCATGATGCGTGCAAACTTCCACTTTTGATTCTCGTAAGCTGTACATTAAAAAATAATAAGTTGTTTGCATTCGGCTTTGAAATTATTAAAAATAATTCCATTTTTTTGAAATTACTAAAATTCAATACAATAATTTACCTGCCATCTGAATAAGTTGTTTGCCTTCGGCATTTTTGAAGCGTTTTATTGTAATTGCTGACTATATGCCGAATGCAATACCGATGGTGGCCATGTGGAGGACGCCACCCTTCTGTCTCCATTGCTCTCTTAATCCCGATATGTCTATCTGATATTACACAAATATTATCTCTACTAGTCACATATCTCCGCAACAAAGTCATAAACCATATCCAGTTGTCCACATTTTCGGCATCGACCACAGCAAATGCCAATGGAAATATGTGATTGTTGCCATCAAGTGAGCACGCACAAAGGAGCATTCCTCTGTATTTTCCGTACAAAAAAGTCCCATCGACAAATATAACGGGACGACAACTTTTGAAGCCTTCAATCGTCTGCTTCAAAGTCCAGAACATGCGATGAAAAATTTGCAACTCCCATCTACGTTCATGTAATCATCGATTACAACATGAGAACCTGGATTCTTCAATTGCATTTCATTCATATACTTTCTCAGCTGACCATGACGACGCATCCATCCTCCAAAAGCATTGGCAATCGCCATTTGTTTAGCTGCCCAGGTTTTACGATAAGTAGGTTCGAAACCCAGCTTGTCTTTAATCTCTGCCATCAGTGGCTTGATTTTGATATCTGGTTGGGCAGTAACCATTGCTTCTATCTGGGTGCATAGGTACTTCTGATCAAGTTGTCGATGATCCCTTGACATTTGAGGATTGTTACATGTATGTGGCCCGGTGTACTTAGTTATTTTCCATAACATAGTAGATTGTCTAATTGCACGGAGTCTCCAACCACACGGACCATTTGGATTACCACATTTTATCATATATTTGGCCTTCTTTGTCTCATCACTGCGAAAGTGGTGATTTCTTCTCAAAGAATACTCTTTCGCAGCTAACTGTACCGCATCCCGTGATGGAAATAGCATCCCAACAGCAAATTCTTTTGATGCATCAAACAACATACGACTGGGCTTGGCTCTTGTATCGTCTCTCATCAACTCAAAGTCAATATCCGAATATGGCGGTGGATGTACCAATGGCAAAATGGGATTACTCCAATGAGTCTCGTAATCATCCTCTGTATTCTCACTTTCGTCATCTTCTTCATCACTATCATCAGTATCCATCCAAAAGTCATCATCTTCGTCACTATCATCATCACTATCGTTATCATCATTATCACCGTACTCCACGTACCGATTAGCCACATTAACTTCATCTTCTCCAGTTGAGTAATGTATGGGTTGGTGTTCATTTATAATTGCAAAAAACTGTAAAAACCCTCCAGAATGACACTGATCTGCAAACTGACGGATTTTGTCTACTGCAGTATCATTACACACATCCATAATGCGATACGTGATACGGCCAGGTATTGCAACCGGTAATCTATACATCAGTCTCTGAATACACCGGTATTCTGCTACATTCAACTCGCGTGCGATCGTAGCACGTAACTCATCAAATGTGGATATGTTTCCAAAATAAAACATAGTACATTGTCCACCTTCATAATCATGTCCATGTTCATTTTCTATTAATCTACCTCCCCATTGCACAGTTGCAAAATTTGTAGACGACATTCTGCTAAATGAATAAATTACAAATTATTTAACATCTACAATTTAATAAAATATTATTAATATGTTCACTAACAAGATAATAATGATAATGTGTAATATGTGTAATAAAAAATAATTTATGTTAATTTAATTATGATAATATCATAAATTAAGCAAATTATTATAATATGTGTAATAACAAGATAATTACGATTATTTATTTGTAACAAAAATAGGAAAGTAATTAATTTATTTATGAAAATAATAGGAAATTTATTAAAACCATAATTACGCTAAATTAACTATGAAAAAATAGGAATTAATTTAATTATTATTAATAATCCACTAACAAGATATCAATAATAATTTACTTATGAAAATAATAGGAAATTAATTAAATTATTATTACTATGTGTAATAAAATCATAATTACGCTAAATTAACTATGACAAAATAGGAAATTAATTTAATTATTATTAATATGTGTAATAACAAGATAATAATGATATTTATTTCTACAAAAATAGGAAATTAATTAATTTATTATTACTATGTGTAATAAAAGCATAATTACGCTAAATTTTGTATGAAAAAAATAGGACATTATTTAATTATTTTAATATATCCACTAATAAGAATATTAATAATATTTATTTCTGAAAATAATAGGAATTTCATTAAATTATTATTACTATGTGTAATAAAATCATAATTACGCTAAATTAACTATGACAAAATAGGAAATTAATTTAATTATTATTAATATGTGTAATAACAAGATAATTATGATATTTATTTCTACAAAAATAGGAAATTAATTAATTTATTATTACTATGTGTAATAAAAGCATAATTACGCTAAATTTATTATGAAAAAATAGGACATTAATTTAATTATTATTAATATATCACTAATAAGATATTAATAATAATTTATTTCTGAAAATAATAGGAATTTCATTAAATTATTATTACTATGTGTAATAAAATCATAATTACGCTAAATTAACTATGACAAAAATAGGAAATTAATTTAATTATTATTAATATGTGTAATAACAAGATAATTATGATATTTATTTCTACAAAAATAGGAAATTCATTAATTTATTATTACTATGTGTAATAAAAGCATAATTACGCTAAATTTATTATGAAAATAATAGGACATTAATTTAATTATTATTAATATATCCACTAATAAGATATTAATATAATTTATTTCTGAAAATAATAGCAATTTCATTAAATTTTATTACTATGTGTAATAAAATCATAATTACGCTAAATTAACTATGACAATAATAGGAAATTATTTAATATTATTAATATGTGTAATAACAAATAATTATGATATTTATTTCTACAAAAATAGGAAATTCATTAATTTATTATTACTATGTGTAAATAAAAAGCATAATTACGCTAAATTTATTATGAAATAATATTATAATTATAAATATATTTGATACAATTTTATTTTCGTATTTTTATCATAATTATAAATCTCATCATAATTACAAGAACAAAATTAACTATATAAAAAATCATATAAACATAAATTTTAGAAATAATTAAATTTAAAATTATAGATATGCTCCGCACGGGTGGGCCTAAATAATTTTCATCTCACGTACATATATTACTACATATAAATCACAGTGTATATATATAATACTGAACAGAGCCTAAATCGAGCAACAAAATTAATAAAGCATGAGATATTCTGTCCATAACAAAATTAATAAAGCATGAGATATTCTGTCCATACCTGTTCGGAAATTTCTAGATGACGACAATTGTTGCTGAATCTACGACGGAGATCTGCAAAAAAGATGAAATGAATTAAAAAGACTAAATAAGGTCAATTTAAGTAAAAAGTATCGGTAATTACTAACCTGTAGTATAGAATCTTCAATGGATCAGCGCTCGCGGGATGAATAATATAGGGAGAGGATGAAAACGTGCAACAGAGGAGAGGATGAGGGAAAGGAAGGGAGGCGTCGGCGGGAGGGGTGAGGAGCGGAGGAATTGCAACCGGGACTTGAGTAAAAAAGGGAAGAGGAGGGAGGGGGGAGAAGGGAGGCGTCGCGAGAGGACTGAGGAGCGGAGAAATGTGCGTGTTTTTCGGGGGGGAGGAATGTGCGTGTTTCCGCGGGGGGGGGAAGGAAGAGGAGGCAGCGGGGGGGGGGGGGGGGGGGGGGCCGGGCCCGGCCCCCCCAACACGCGTCCGCGCCCCCTACACGCGGGGGGGGGCCGGGCCCGCCGTGCGGCACTATAAGTGCCGCACGGCCCTGACACCCAGGGGGCCCCCGTGAGCCGTGCGGCAGTCATACTGCCGCACGGCTCACGGGCCTGACTCCCGTCAGGCCCGCCTGACAGACCCATGTGGGTCTGTCAGGCCGTGCGGCACTTATAGTGCCGCCGGGTCCCGCGCGGCACTATAAGTGCCGCGCGGGACCCAAATTGTATTAACTTTTTAAAAAACCCAATTTGTAAATATTTTTTTAAAAAAACCCAAATTGAAAAAAAAACCCCAGCGAGCAAGCAGCGGTTTGCTATGTTTCCATTTCATGCAGCTGCTTTTTCTGATGCCTGACGTTGCTTTCATGACGTACGTACTACGCATGCAGGATCTATGAAACGTGATTCGGGAAAAAGAATACTTAAGATCCGAGTCGATGGTGATGTGGATTGAAACTAGATCATATAATACTTGTTCGTGTTAAAACAAACATCGGAGAGTATTTAGTTGATTTGGATTGAAAAAGTAATCATAGAATATTTCGAGCAATGATTAATATATTAGTAATTGAGATGATCATTATATTGTGAGTAATATAACATTTAGGTACAAATTTAGATGATCATAGCTAGCGTAAGGAACTAATATTATCCCTAAAATGGCACCATGTAACCTATTCATCACACTATTTTCAAGAATCATATGGATAGTTTTCTTGTCCAATTTCATTAGCCGCGCTTAGCGTGCACAAAAGCAATGGTATAATATCTAGTGATATTCTTGTGTATATTTTTAATTCATGAAGTTGATGAATCTAGTCCAAATTGTTGCTTGGACACTGATTTTCAGTTTTGGATCGGAAAGAAATCGGTTCAAGAACCTAGCCCTTTCAATCTAGGGTTTCTCACATTCTATATTTTCTCATTGTAACATGAGTCATTGATGCAAAAAAGTCAAGAACAACATTGTTTTCAGATGAGAGAAAGGTCGGTTCACCCTTCCTACACATGCCGGGAGACATGTTGGCACCTATATACACGTTAAAAACTACATCAACTTGTATGGACCAATACTGATCGATATCTATTGTATTTCTCAAGTAAAACTTTGAGTATTTTCTCGGATAATTTAAAAAGTGGGTATGTCTTTTTCTGCGAGTATGAACTTCATTATTTGTTTTTGGGATTTGGCTGAGAAAGAGCACGTGAACATAATGCTTGATTGGCTATTGATTCTTCCACTGTTATTCCCTTCAAAATCAATTGATTGATTAGCTGAGTCATCGGTCTACTCATCGATAATTAATTTCTTGGATTGGTTTCCCTAATTATCTCTCTCAACCTCAATGAAAAGTTCAACCAATTCGAGTTTGTTCTTCAATCGTGCTTCCTGTCTAAAGCACTATCGGGAACTTTAAGCAAAATTGCATGGCCAACCCACGTAAATTTTGCTGCTGCATATGCGGTTTCGATTCTGCTTCGGCACTTAACCGCGCTGCGATCGCGCCAGAACAAGAAATTTGCATTAGAGAAATAAATAATCAATATTGTCGTTTTCACTGGTCAATTGGGAGTAGAACAGTGAATTTGTTATAGAGACATGGCTCATAGCACTAGCCTTTAGACTTGCCGTCAAAAACTCCGAAACGCAAAACCCTTTTGGCCTGTTTTCAGATTTGAATCCAACACTCGTTTCATCGAGTTAAGGCATGAAGGACAATTCATGAGAGCCCAGCTATCGTTTACAGCTGCCCCTAAGCATAGACCAAGCTATCCTTTCGTCCTTCACTAGATAACACAGTATAACTTGTATCCGGAGCCTTCCGAGAGTGCTATCTTTTCAACATGGGGTAAACCAAGCAGAGACTTCTCTCATCACCAGCATCAACTTATCTCACGAGCACAGTCAACCATCTCTTTCTAATGCGCAATGATTCATTTTACTTTCCTGCCTTGTTCATTGGAAAAATTTGTGATTTTCAGTGTACCTTCACATCTAAATCTTCATGCTTGATTACGGCAACCAACAAGAAAATGGGCCAAAGAAGGCAAAGATACCCTAACGGGACAGCATACTCACAGGTCACAAGATGACAATCTTTAAACTGGGAGTGTGCAAGGTGAGCCCATTTTTCTGCCCTGTTTCACTAAGTACTTCCCTCTTTCACAGACCACAGCAATGCAGATGACAGGGCAATTTAACACCTCTCTCTCTCTCTCTGACTGGGGCAAGTTTTTTTGAGATTGGAAAGTACTTTTTGAGACTCCCAAAGATATGCAATAGCAGGCAAACTAAAGCTGAAGAAATTTGATGCCTTTAATGGTCAGGGACAATGAGGGGACCATTTTTCCCCCCTGGTCTTTATCCCTGTCATTTTTCTTTCCTGCAGCGGTACAGCCAATCAGCTTGGCTTCTTTCTGAGCAACTGCACAAGTCTATATCTTAGGTTTAATAGCATCCTGCCGCTTGGTTTTTCACGTTGAGAGAGGAAAAGAATCATTGCCGCTTTTCCTCCTCTTTGAATTATTAATGTTCTGAGGCGTGCCTTGCACCAAGAAGATCATGCTCTCATTTTGAAGTCCTAGTCCTGCTTTATATCTTTCGTTATCAACCTCTTATGGCCTGCACCTTATGAGGGTTCTTGAGGTTTTAGTAGTTCTTTAAACTCTCTCATCGTTTGAAAGAAAATCTCCCTCATTTTGGCAGAGCTTAGTTTGTTTGTGGAGTATATTAGTATTGTCTTTACTTTTGTTCAGTACTTCGCCTCTTGTATGCTTCCCTTCCCTATTGCCATAATAATCATCATGGTGGGTTTGCATTGGGGCGTCATTTTGGTTCAAAATTTGCCCTAGTGATACTACCTACATTGTCTTCTCAGCTCACGATTTTGTTTCTGATTGATTTCTTATTCGCGTACATCTTTTTGTTAGTCTTTTGATAGATTCTCCACTTCATACAGTAGTACTGATCGCAGTCGAGAAAATGTTCTGTCGGCGATACACTTTCTTGAAAATCGGGATCTTGTCTAGCGAATCAGCTACATAAAGATCATCCAAAGTAATACCAACGAAGCTCCGCGCTGCGCTGTGTGGTGTTTGGGTTGGGGGGGGGTGGGGGTGGGGGTGGGGGTGGGGGCCGTTTGTGTGGAGTTCATTATGGTTACGCATAAATCACCGCCGAATCCGATCCCGACTGCATGGCGCCGATTCTTCATGTAGAGAGCGGTTTGAAGGCCCGGATATGAGTTCTTATGGTTCTGGTTTTAAGAACAACAACACCTTCTTTGAGCCATTGGCGCAGTACCAAGCATCCAGTATCATGGGGAAAGAATGCCCAGATCAATAAACCTTGTTACACTCTGTAACCGTGCTAATTCCCATATCACCCACACCAGGCACTTGCATGGATCTTCTTGAAGCAGCGAATGTGCTAACGACCAGCCCACAGCCTCACGCTCTCTCTCAATTCTCCGTTGTTCGAACCTAATTCCGTCAAATTCGGGCACAGGCCCTTGAGTGGTGCAGATTTCTACAGTCCAAGCTCTGTTGTCCCAGGGGAATCAAGAGAAGTTTGCGATACAAGTAATGACTCTGAGTTTGCTTCGTCCTCCGCTCCTCGGAGCAGGCAGTGCTTCGCTTCTTGCCGGCCCGATCTGGTTCCTCCAATGTTGGGAATTCTAGATACTTGAAGCCAGCTCAGTCCCTCTTGGAAGAAGTTGTTAGCATCTATGGGAGTGATGGCGAGATTGCCAATGGTACTACTTGAGGAAGTTATATGGAGGAGCAGGAAGAAAAGCAGCTCTAGGGCTGGTTTCTGAATTGAAGGAAGAATTTGCCAATAATGGTCTCTCTGCAGAGAAACATGAAATTCAAGCTAAACTTGCAAAGCTTGCTTCTTTACTGGAAGAGGTGGGCCCCCTACACAAACTACAAAGTAGCCTCTCAATTTACTTCATATCCAAATTTATTCCGAAAATGTATTGTCGTCGTTTCACTGATATGCTGCGGCTACATTGGCTGGAGCGAATTTGCAGGTCGAAGCGAGATTCGCGAAATACTCCTTCCACATGGAGGAGGTGGTAATGTCGTTCGAATCAGTGGCGGGTTTGGGAGCGGCGAAATCCTACACTGCACTGGCCCTCCAAGCGATGACTAGGCATTTCTGCAATTTAAGGGATGCAATAGTATCTCAGATTAACACAGCAAGGAGAAAACTATTCGACGATTCTTCGAGGGTTAGCTCTGGCCTGTCACGGTTGAGTCTGTTCGATCGAGAATGTAGGCAAAAGCAGAGGATTTCTCTCCAACAGCTCGGACTGATCCACGGTCAGAGGCAAGCTTGGAGGTCCATCAGAGGGTTGCCGGAGACTTCTCTGGCGATCCTTCGCTCCTGGCTTTTCGAACACTTCCTCCATCCGTAAGCACCCAATTCCAAAGTGCTCGAAGTAGCTATTTTCTTCGCCGTTATTGGGAAAACCTGTTGGTGATAAATGTTCTTTCTTGTGGTCCTCTAACAGTTATCCAAATGACTCTGAAAAGCTTATGTTGGCATCACAAACAGGCCTCACCAGAATCAGGTGATCTCTCTTGAACTAGTTTCGTTTGGCGCTACTTGTTTTCCCCGCCGGAGCGTGAACAGGTAACATTTTCTATGAGCGGGTTTCTCCTTCCCGTTTGTTCAGGTTTCGAACTGGTTCATTAATGCCGGGTTCGGTTGTGGAAGCCTATGATCGAGGAGATGTACAAGGAGGAGTTTGCGGATTCATGGCGAGGACTCGAATCCTTTGATCAGATGTTCCATAACCGACGAGGATTCAACCAACCTCGAAGAAGAATGAATCGGTAATGGTAATAGGAAACCAAATTTCCCGGGCAGCGGAATGAGTTGACAAAATCTGCTATTTGTAAGCTAAGAATGGTCAGGAATGACTTTCAGGATCTAAATCATGTACGCGCTTCTGGAAGTATCAGCCGTTTTTTCGGCATTCTAGTCTCAAGTTGGCGGGACGCCTGCTTAATCAACAAGGAAGTAGGCCTAACGACCTTTCTTTTCACAATAGAAGCATGCCTAACGACGTTTTCCATTTGCATAGAAGCATGCTTTTTCCGTCAGAAATTCGATCATCCTTTAAAATGCCAATCTATAGCTATTTCGAGTTAAATGTTGATTGTATGAGAATCGGCCAAAAATACGTGTAGCTCGATCGTGTAAGAAAATAAGATTTTCTTCTTGTCGGAATGAAAATTTTCATTGCATATGAAAGAAAGGTACATAACTTCAAGATAAAGATACAAGTCTCGCAATACAAGTAAATCTCAAAAGGAATCAACTGATACAGAAAAGGAGATGTCTAGTT
>JAGVVM010021888.1:0-16591 GCA_019149425.1 Psidium friedrichsthalianum
GGTCCGACGGAGTGAAGCTCCACGGAGACGAAAGACCCTCTCCGCGACAGTAAGATATAACCCGTTTCAAAAATGATGCTCATGCATCGTCTATAAAAAACAAGAAGAATGAGATGTACTTCATCGACCATGAAACTGTTTAGATAGGAATTGTTACGAATAAATTTTTTTCCATTGACTAATTATTTTGAGCGGGCATGAAAGATCATTTTAGGAAAATATTTTTCAAATCATTTATTTTTTCGCGAAATAAAGTGTAGTTAGGAGAACTGAAAAAATAGGAGAAAAGAACCTCTCCCACGGGCCACGACTTGGCCATTGAAGCACTTTCCGAATTTCAATTACTATAGTGGGCCGACGAATGCAAGGCGTACATGAAAGAGGCCCATTGGTACAACAAGGGCATCAAGCCTACGCTGGAGGAGTACATGGACAATGCGATTCAATGGCGGGTGATTTTATTAGTGTGGGGGGATGGGATTTGTTGTTGGACAGCTACTTCCTAACCACAGACAAAATTAACGAAGAGCGGACTTGATTTACGTGTCAAAAATCCCAAGTGTCTGCATTCTTCTGCCAAGATCGCTCGATTGAACGACGACTCAGTACATTCATCGGTTAACTTACTTTGATTTGTTTGTCCTTTCCATACGAATATTCCCTTACAAAAATTGCACAATACCAGAATATTCACAAGTGATGTGCAAACTCTTTTTTTATTTCTTCTAACACAAATGCGAGATGAATTGGTGACTTATGTTTGCAACCCTTGATTGTCGGCCATGCTGAGCATGAATTGGCACGAGGAGACAACTCCAAGGGGCTAGAATGTACATGAATGAAAAAACCGGTGATTCCAAAAGAGGTGTGCGCGGGAGCACATTAGGCATATGGTGCGTTGAGGCCCTGAAGAAGATGAAACAAGGAGTTTGTTGAGGACTACCCACTCTCGGCTCAAGCCTTTCTCGATGCATGTTTGAACTTGGCACGAGCTTCTCATTGCTTTGATGAGTACGGAGACGGACATGGCATTTACCCCGGTCACCAAACCAAGGGACCAAATTGTGTCGACAATATTCGAATCTGTATCCCTCGATTAGGGATGCATATTGACCTAGATCTGCTATTGGATAGAGCCCTTAATCTTATGTGTTATTATGAGTTTTTGGGGTGGCTCTGTGATCTCCAGATGTTGAAACTATTGTAATTTAACTTCTAATAATGGATGTACTGACAAGCTTCATAAAATTCGGCAGAGAAGCACATACTATTCTGTGCTAGTGTCGTGGCTGATTACGTAATTAATGATTGTATTTTGTGGTCATGCATTTAACATATGAATTTTTTGCCCAAATATCTCCTGTTGCATTAGGGATCTAGAGAGGGTGATCTCGCCAAGGCAGGAGGAAGCCAACTCACTGGCCCTCATCTCTAGCGATCGTGGTGAGTGTTGATGAAACCAAGGCAACGGCCACAGGAAAAAGGAAAAAAAGGCAAAAGAAAGAAAAAAGAAATATAAAAGAAATACAAAGTTTTAGAAAAATTAAAATATTTATAATTGTTTCGGCGCGTGACTAACCAGAATAACGAACTCGGGCCCCCCTCCATCTTGGGACAGTCCTTGGACCTGCCGCTGCTATTGAGCACACCAGTTCCTTTAATCTGGGCCATGACCTGCGTAGGGTCCAACGAAGATGTTTCGAACCGAGAGAAGTACAAGTCATCGGAGATCTCGACCTATCTCGACCCTAGGCGGGATTGAAGAAAAACAAACCGGCGATCGGGGCCGAGTCAAAGGCTATTGGGCTCGCGGTTTTGGAAGCAGAAGGCATGGAAGCTTGGGCCAGGTGGGTGGGCTGCGAGAGAGGAGGCGCCTCGGAGAGAGATCGAAAGTGAAGGGGGGCAATCAAGATAGCTGAGTGGGGGTTGAAGAAGCGAGTTCAAAGTCTGATCGCCCTTGTTGGAGAGAGAGACGATTTGCTTAGCTCAAAGGGGCAACCCGAGGAAGCGAAGATGGATGCTAAAAGAGGGGACTATTTGGGTTGGAAGCCAAACATTGTTCTCGTTTATGAGATACTTGAAATATTTGTAGTAGATGTGATTTTCTATTTGCAGCCGTTGTAGGACACCTCGTGCGGGGAAAGGGCGTTTGGTGCGGTCTAGTTTTGGACGTGAGAAGTGTCCTATAATTCCAAGAAACCCTAACCAAACTTATATTGATTTTGTATTAGCGACGCCCTATCAATTGGAGGTGGTTGAATTTTGGGGGCGTTAGGCTTTTGCTTATTTAGGGTGTGATATCTACCATAAACAGGTGTGCGCTTCTCGTGATTTTTGTGATATTCACAATCGACAACAATCAACCTTCAAGGTTCGTGAATGTTCTGTTAGTTAGAACCGTTAAAAATCTGCCTACATAGACGATGGAAGGCAAACAGTTATTGCCATGGCGTTCACGTGGTTTTAAAGTGAAATAAAAAAAAATTATGTCGTTTTGGATGGAAAATCATCCAACAAAGATTTCGACAGATGGTAAATGTGTCATATGGATGCAAGCTTGGAGGTTTTTATATCACGAGAAAAAAATTAGGATAAGTGTGTTATAGTGGCCATAATTTGATATTTTATTTATTTATTTGGATTGTAGGCATTTTGATGGTGGGCATAATGATATGCCCACTGACGGAGAACACTTTTTACATGAAAATAAATAAAAAATTCAAGGGTCTCCTGGAGATTGTGTTATGATATTATACACTATTTTTGAGAAATAATTGTTAAAAAAATCCTAAACCTATTCAACAGTGGCCAATTTATTGCTGAACTTTTCAATTTATTAATTTAGTCCCTAACCTTTTGTCTATTTTCCAATTTAGATCATTCGGTCAATTTTGGTTAGAAACAGCTAAGGTGGCTATCCAACCAGCCTTGATTGTCCTATATGGTATAGCCAGCATCAACCTAGATGATTTTTGCAATTTTTTCAAATTTCAAATTTTAATTTAATTTAATTTATTTTCTTTATTTTTTTCCATTATTCAACTTTTCAAAAGGGCCGACGGGGACTAGGCAATGGCCTGTGCAAAATTAACAAAATTATGTATAAAAAAAGATCATAGATATTACAAAAATTATAAGCATAAGACAGTCGATTGCTACATCAACAATTTTGACCTATAATGGTCAAAAGGATTACATTAGAAAATTATCAGAAGATCTAGGGCTAAATTAGCTAAATTGAAAATTTTACTACTAAAATGGCGCCGTACAATAGCTCTAGGACTTTCTAGATAATTTCTCCCTATTTTCTACAAAGGAAAAAATAAAAACTTTCAATGATATTTGGCTTTCAAACTACTTCTACTTTGTCTACTATTGCTAATATCCCTAGGGATTTTGAGTAATTCCAAAGCAAAGAGATCTCTAATTACAATGATATTATTAGGGGACAACAAGTATTATTGACTTATTTTAGAAAAAATAGAAGTTGAAAATGCATAGAGATCTCTAATTACAATTATACTTGAATGCATGCGTGGGATCCCTAGGAATTTGTGAGTAATTCCAAAGCACGAAATTCTATTTTATGCAATCTAATAATCGCATGTCAAAGGCTATAAAACTTCCTGCTTTGTTCACAAGCTTCCCCCCTTCTCAATCAGCCATAACCAACCCTCTCTCCTATTCCTTAGACACCCTCGGTGCTCCTCCTCCTCCTCCTCCACCGCAGGCTCTGCCTCTTCCTCCAGCACCAGATCTGTGACATGTGCTATGACGATCGAAAATCAAGAGATCATGAGACGTTCAGCGAATTGGAAACATGTTGCGTGGGACTATGAGTTTGTATAGTCGCTCAGGGTGATTACACAGTTAAGGATTCTTTTTCATTCACCACAATACCTAGCCTGGCTAGGTTCTATGGAAAATGTTCACATTTGGTCCTAAATTTGTAGCCTTTTACAGTTTTGTTCTTGAACTTGTGGAAAAATTTCCAATCAAATTTTCCTTGGTCTATGGTTCTGGCAAATTGAAGCTCATGCGCATGTCAATGCAAGCTGAAAGTCGGATGTGGTAAATTCGGTACGAGTTTTAAGTTCAAGGACCATGTTGAGAACAAAAACAACATAGGTTAAGGATCGTATGGGGATTTTTCCCTACTTTTTTTTTACATTGACAAGATTAAGTCACAAGAACCAAAATGACGTAGAAACTAAAGAAAACTGTATCTTGGATAAGAGATAGTGTGTATACTTCTTGTGTACTTTTGTATATGCTTATATACAGCGTTCGACATACGTAGTATGAATTTAGACATTCATCCACTGCCACTCTATTAGGTATGCGACCAACCCCAACAATATTCTATAGGAGATATAACAAACCCGGTCAAAATGGCATATTCTCAACATATAGGCAAGAGATCAACTGTACCTATTCGAATGTGTTTGCAAATGAAATGAGAATCGATCTGTTTCAATATGAGAGGCAATATTCAACTCTGCTTATGCATTATCTTTGACTAAGAACTCTTTTTTTTTTTTTGAATTTTTCACGTGCCTGGGAGGAGGACTATACTGAGCAAGTCCTAAGGTTGAAGGAAGAAGTCAGGGGTCTATTTGACAGAGAGATGAACCAGGTGGCCAAGCTCGAGTTCATTAACGTGATTCAAAGACTAGGGCTAGGATACCATTTTGAGACAGAGAGTTAAAAAAAAAATGCTCTCACTTCCATTAACAACACCAAAGATGCTCAACTTGCGAATGATCTCTATGCCACCTCCTTCGATTCCGGCTACTTAGACAGCATGGATAAAACGTACCACAGAAGTCGCCTCCCATTACTCATTTGTTGAATCATTTGACGTATCAAAATTTACCTTTCCATTCCTTTTGTTGTACGTATAGATGTCTTCCGAAAATTTATGAGCAAGATTAGCACATTCAACGAATCGCTCGATAGGGATGTGAAGGGGATTCTCAATCTTTGTGAAGCTTTTTTTCGTGGATTGGAAGGTGAAACCATACTTGATGAAGCTAGGAACTTTGCTTCTAAGCATATGAAGGATCTAAACCTCAACAAAGTTCCCGCTATACTAGCGAGCACATGAGTCATGCATTAGATATGCCAATCAACTAGAGGCAAACGGGTTGGAGGCTCGGTGGTTATGGACATGTACGAGAAACAGCAATATGATCCCCTCACTCCTACGATTTGCTAAATTAGACTTCAATTTGTTGCAAATCAGTCCACAAGAAGGAAGTTAGCAATATCCAATGGTGTACACAATCACTCTATATGTAGTGGATAGACGCATGTGACTTGAGGATATAAATTCATGCAAGGACCAAACATATTGGAGCACATTTACACCGACTTAGTCGTTTACGGCAAATTTCTCCCCAGGTGGTGGGTTGATCTAGGCGCGAACAAAATGACCTTCTTTAGGGACAGGCTAGTGGAACACTATTTCTGGTGCCGTGCACTGGTTTTCGAACCTCAATATGCAGCCTTCAGAGAAATGACGGTGAAGCTCACTTGTATGGTAACACTTATCAATGACCTTCTTCACGTCGATAAGTGTTAATATGCAGAATACATAAATACGATCTATTCCTTCCCTTCACTCCGCACGTTGTGTGCCTTTGCTTGGTCATATCCGATGTTCGACTTGAAGACAGCATTTTACTGATGGTTTTGGCACGGCAGTACCGATCGCAGTACCATCAGCGACCACAATACCATCACCTATTCTATGTCCTATTTTCAGTAACTTCTTGTTTTTGGGACGGTGATGGAACAATAGTATTTAGCGTGTTCAATGATGATGTTGCCACATGGTATCAGTGGAAAAATCTTGTAAAAAACTCATGACATGGTTCTTGAATAAGAGCACAACATTTTTTACTGGTAAATATTAGCTTTGTAATTTTGTCACGACACTTGATATCGCTCGCCAAATGCACATCTTACCTATAGCTACAACATGTGACCCCACACAAAAAAAAACAAAAGAGAGGTACACTAACAAAAATTACTTGTGCCTCTTCTGTGATTTCCCCTTATACAAAAAATGTTCATAGTCAATACATTACTCTTAGAAAAACAATTAGGTTTGTTCGGAAAAACGTCAGTCACCACTTCCGTGAGGGGTTATGGACATTTGTAGGTAGTGCTCGTCGTGCACTCTTGAAAAATTGCAGGTTCTGTTCTGCCTTCGTACTTCGTGGCCATACAAAAGGAAAGGCGACGCCAACCATGCCGATGCAGGGCTAATACTGTTATCAGGGGTAATTTACCTTGTCAAGAAAGGGACTGCAGGTAAATTTCCAACTATTTCCATTCATGAACAACTGCTTATAATCAAAACAAGAACTGGAGATAAAGAAGTTACTTGATTTTGAAGGCACGATGTTGAAGAAAGCTATCAAAGACGATCAATATAGAGCAGAGAGTAAGTGATGATGGTATATTTGAAAAGACGATGAGCACTGACGAGGAAGACATCTACGTACTTTATTCTGCTTACACTGGGCGCAAGCGTTGTGATTCTACAAAATCCTTTTCTCTATTGATTTCAGCTTCATAAATAGGAAAAAAAATAAATGTTTTTGCCCTTTAAATCAACTTATCGAGAGCCATTGGTTGATATTTGATAAAAATCTGCATTTTCTGGAGCATTATAAGCGGATCATCTAAATGCATGTCCTATTTCATGAACATTCTTTTATGGCTGAGACACAGAGACTGCATTCTCAGAAAAGAAGTGGCAATTGTTAAAAGTTTGAGCTGTCTACGAACCCAACCGAATGAGATGCCGAGGGTTGGAACTATTGATCGGATCCTTAAATAAGTTAAAGTCTTCGCGATTGTTAGAAATATCTATTCAAGATTTGACCAAGGCTCTTGGACTGCCTACTTTGGCTTTATCGAATATCTCTAGAAGAGGTACAGAGAGCTTCTTGTCCAGAAATGCCAAACAAGAAAAAGGAATTCAAATATTAGGTGTAGGTGAGACCCATCTGAATATATTGGTGGATCGTCAAAGGAAAGGACGCCGCTCTGACGTTGTTCTTGTTTCAGCCGTGCACAAGCTTTTCTTTTGGCTTGAACATACATTAATTTGAGCTGTGAATTTTCACTTCCAAATTAAGTTGTTTATTTGTAAAAACTTTGATTTTGGACTTAATCTGAGGGTGAGAGATAGGGGTGCGCAAAATGGATAGGACCAGACTTGCCAAGTTGATTCGGTCCCCAGCTCTAGAACAGATGGGACAGGACTGAACCACCCGGACCAAACCGCTTAGAATATACACACACATAATTAGAAAAAATATTTTTTTTTTGAAGAACTAGTCAACTTATTTTCCCCATTTTGTGCTTGACACTTACTCTTCTCCTCTCACTCAACGCTAGCGTCTTGCCTTCACAATGCAGCTCAATTCGGTGCTAGCTCCTCTCTCCTTTGCCTCCCTACTCGCTCCTTTCACAGTCTCGCCTCTCGGTTGTCAGCGTTGTCGCTCTTCTCATGTCTCATAGCCACTAGCGAGACCTATTGCAGCCAATGGCGCTATCAACTTGTCGCTCCTCTCGCCACTTCCTCTCCTCATCTTCATCCTAATTTAATCTTTTCTCATTATTTTAGGATCATAAATACCCATGTGATGGTTGCATGATGGTCATGTGTATGTTTTATTAAATTGGATGGTTGAGAATGGAAATTATTAGTTTAGATTTAAGGGTTAGATTTCTATAAGCAGCTAGTATTAGCAGTCCCATTGGACCGAATTGCCAGTCCTGGTCCGATCTCTAGTCCCGAAAATTTGGGGACCAAGACTATTGGTCTGGTTCCCGATTCTATACCGGGACTGGATCAACCGGAACCATGCACACCCCTAAGAAACACTCTACCATGTGAGTATTGTAACTTCGATTCTCTGATTACAATGAATTATTTACTGCTGACTATTCCCATGAATGTAGATACCGACACTCGAACTGATCCACAAAAAATTTTGTGTCCTGTATTGTTCCTCATTTAATTCTCTGGTTCTCTCGTATTTATTTAATCGCGAGATCTTATAAGTTTCTCCGTTAATGTTGCAACATCAATGCTGCAAGAATACTAGTGAAGAGCAAAAACTGAGTATGTTTTCACAAAGACAAACACAAAGACTTTTCAAAAGGCGAACTGCCTATTCAAACGGGAAAAAAAAAAGTCCAAGAGAGGAAGATTGGACCATCCCTCACAGATCCCTTTCGTCTTTAACAATCAATGTTGAAGAAAGTACTTACAAATATTAACGGAGAGTCTCCATGAGAATGAATGAAAAGGGTCTTGAACAAGAGTAATATCAATCATTTGAATAACTTATGGCTAAAATTTCACGGTAAAAGAAAAATTCACTTTTCCAATGCCATTATTAATCACAGTTACGTCTAGGGGTGTGCAGTCGTAGCAGGAGCTTCACCCTCTCAGAACGGATAGCAGCTGATAGCCTAGGGAGAGATTACCTTTCTTTACAAAGTTCTTCCTACAGGAATCTGCCACGAGATGACCTACCATACGGGTCCGAGCTCAGCCACTTCCCACCAGGTGTTCCTGTAAGCGAATCCTTAGGTGTCCATTCCATTACCTCCAGATCAAGCAATGACAACCGCGGGACGAACAGGTAAACTGCAGGTAAATCCCTCAACTCTATGTCTCTCTCCCCCATATCAAAATGAGCAGAAAGAATTTTGGACTTGAGGTTTCAAAGAAATGAATAGAGGTGGATGGCACGACTTTTCATTTTCCTAGTAGAGTCGGCTAAACATCAAGTGTCGTCCTGTCTTTGAGAGCGATCTCTCACGAGACCTCTCTCAAAGAGGGGCAGCTGTTGACACTTGATTTTTAGCCATTTTATTTTTAGAAAATTTTTAGAAAATCCATAAAAATTCAGAAAATTGAAAAATCAGCTTTGGGGACCTCGGTCTAGCCCAGGGACCCAACTTTGAACAAAAAATAATTTTCATATTTTCGGTTTTTTTTGGCATTTTATTTTCAAAAATTCATAAAAAAATCAAGAAAAAATGAGAAAATTACAAAAATCATCTTTGGAAGCCCTAGCCTAGCCTAAGGAACCAATTTTGAACAAAAAATAATTTTCCTTATTTTTTGCATTTTTAATATTTTTCAGAAAATAGAAAAATACAAAAAAATTAATAAAAAACAGCATTCGTGGCCACAAAAATACGAAAAAATAGTCCATATTTTTATTCTAATTTTCTCTTCATTTTTGCCAAAGAAATTTTGAAAAAATTAATCTGGAAATGGGGTTTGCTTTGTAAATCACATTTTCAAATTAATTAAAAAAAAATTATGGAAATTCCATTTTAATTCTGTAATTTTGGGTTTTCACATTTTTGAAGTCATGTCACCACCCTCTATCTTTTAAAATTAATATTTAGCCCAAAATTCCATGAGATTTACCCAATTTCGTAAAAAGGACCAAATTGCATAAAAGTTTTACAATTTAGCCCCCGGATTGGTTCAAAATGAAATTAAAATTTCTCTGAGGGCTAAATCAAAAATCAGGCCACGTCACCCCCTAGATTTCGACCTCCCGAATCCAATGGTGGTGGTGGTTTGCCCTAATTCGGCCATCTGGATAATTTAATTTGAAAAATGAACATTTGGCCGAAACAAAAAATTTGGGGTTTTTATGCAATTAATACATAAAAATTGGGCAAAATCCATTTTTTAGATAATTCACATGCCTTGAATTCAATCCCCAAAATTAATTTTAAAAATTCCAGGTTTAAATGGGTTAATTTGCAATTTTTTGTAACAGTCGGGTTCTCGGGTCGGGCCGACCCGACCCATGACCCGACACTATTCATCATCTCCCTCATTTGGCAACCACGCAGCACACACGCAGATTTCCTCTCCTCGCAGGAACGGCGTCGTCGCACCACCCATCGTCTCCGAATCTCCCTTTTGTCGCCTTGCGCACATGGCAAAGCGGACGACGAGGGGGGCGAGCTCGGGCGTTGGTTATCCGAGGTGGGAAAAGCGACAAAATGGGTACCTGTCGAGGGTTATCCCGGAGCCGCGGATAAATAGAACAGGGGGGATTTTTCTGGATTTGGGGGGGGGGAGGCGGCACAGGAGGCTGGTTACACATACACAGACGCGAGAAGATAGGGAGGGAGAACGAGAAGGAGAGGAAAATCCTCTGCCGCCGGTGAAGCTTTCTCGCCGAAGACTTTCAGGAGCTTCGCCGAAGCTCGCAAGGCTGAATCAAGTTTCAAGTTCACCTCCTCGAGTATCCTGACACCTCGAGGGTCATCTCGAACCAACCGGCGCGTCGTCTCGTCACCGGAAAAGGTGAGTTCCATTGATGATCTGCTTGAGCTCCTTCAATGGCGAAACTTAATCTAGGCAATTTCGCTTCGTGATTTTTGTTGCATTATGTTCCTGCACTCACACTGATTCGCACTACGTCATTTTGTCGCATCTTTGTCGCGTAAAACCCCTTGCCATCGATCCCGAGCCTCTGACCTACCGCGAGCTCGTATGCTCCACCCAGACGATCTTGAAGCCGTGCAACCTCCAGGTAAGTCTTCCCACTCTTCGCAGATGTGCTCTGTTCGACTTATGTAGTTCTTCATTGCAGATTTGTTAAGTGTTAGTTTCGTCGCCGGAGTAGCTCTCGGCGAGAGTTGGATTGGGTAGTTTTAGGCGGATTTATGATATGAAAGTTAGATACAAGTGTGCTGGGAAGATTAGGAATGGGTTTAAGTCAAAAACGGGAGATTTTCGTGAAGTTTTGCGTCGATTGCGTCAGTTTTTCCGGCGAGTTTCGCCGGAGAAGACGATGAACAGTGCCGCCGACGGCACTGTTCATCACTTTCTCAGGTAATTGTTGACTCGGTCAACTCACGTTGACCGAGTCAACATTGACGTGTCGCCGACGTGGCGCCGACGTGGTCCGCCACGTCGGACGCCACGTCATCAAGTTGTTATCATAAACAAAACAGAATAGCAAATTCTGATCAGACGGTTAGAGATAAGACACGTGTCGCGATCGTGTAATTTCGGGAATAAAAAAAATCAAATTTGACTTTTATAATCATTTTAGGAGAATAAAATAACGGACGGTGGAGATTGAATCGTGGAATTGATCGTGGCCGTAGGCTCAGTATGGAGGATGCACGGTTAGATCGGTGACACGTGAAGGATTCGTGGCCATAGGATCAGAAACGGCGGGAAAATAAAAAATACATAGAATAAAAACCCAAAAAATCCAAAAATTCAAAAATTTTACCTAAACTACGTCGTTTTATGTCAATTTAGGTTAAAGGGCTTTGGGCCGAGCCGGGCTTGGTCTTGGGCCGGGACCCTTGACCCGGTCCGTATAACAAATAAAAAAAGAAATAGGAAATAATAAAAAATAAATAATAAAAAATTCGGGAAAATCTATAAAAATTAAATGAAAATAGAAAAAACAAAAAGCAAAAATTAGTACGACGCCGTTTTAGAGTCGGGTCTAGCCCGGGTGGGTTTAGGTTTGGACCTTCGGGTCATGGGCCGGGTCGACCCGACCCGGTCCGGATATTAAAAAAATTAATTAAAATTAAAATACATAATAAATAAATAAAAAAATCCAAAAAAAGTGAAAATCATAAAAATCATAAAAATAATAATAATATATTGATAATAATAATAATAATAATAATAATAGAAATTTTTAGAAAGTGTTAAAAAATGAAGAAAATTCCCGAAATAATAAATAATCAATAATAAATAATAAAATAAATAAAAAAATCATGAAAATTCATAAAAATTTTAAAAAAATTTGGAAAATTTATTAGAAAAATATAGAAAATATTAAAAAAAATAGGAAAAATCCAGAAAATCAAAATAAAAATCCCAAAAAATATAGAAAATGTTCCAAAAATGGGAAATTCTTATAAAGACTTAGAAAATTCTAAAAAAATTCAGGAAAATCTTAAAAAAATTCAGAAAAATCCCAAAAATTGTGGAAATCAAGGAAAAACCACATTCAACTGGTTTGACCTATTTTCACATTTTTGACTTCTCGAGCCTTCCAAAATGACCATTTTGCCCCTCTGGTCAATCTGACCCAAATCATTCCAAATCCTCCTTGAACCCATTTGAACATGTTTTCCAGACTCCTAGGACTCCCCTTTGCTTGTATTGACTGGTTTTGATGTGATTTCTCTATGAATTGATTCCTTGATTGCGCATTTATTTCTATGATTGTGATTGATAGGATAGATACTCCTGTTCGCATGAATCCTTTAGACTTTCAGAGCCTACCTTACCCAATCTCGCCTGCATGAACTCCTTAGATTAGGAAAATCACTCAACATAGGTACCGAAAGGGCGTCGATAGTAATATCGGCGTAACTAAGTCCCCGAATCCAAATCTCTGGTTTTCGCAGAATCGAACGATCTCTCCCAATCGCTCGATAGGGTTTCCGATCATATCCTCCAAGAAATGATTGGTGGCGACTCCAATTGCATGCACACTGAGCACATGTCACCCGACCACACTAAGGTCGACCTCGATTTAAAATTCTTCCTGACGCGATTTGGTATGGGCCTGGGAGGGCCCGAGCAAAGCCCAGATACCTAAAAATGGGCCGAGCAATCCACTAGCTCCCTCGAGACCTTGCGTAAGAACCAAAAATCTCGGGAGGGTCGCGACAATATCTAAGCTCAAATTAGCACCGGGGAGAATTTACATCTATAAATGCAGATTTTTTTTTATAGAATATGCAGAGTTGATTGACTGAGTAGTATCTATCTCTCTTTGTCAAATTAAGTTGTGCATTGTCAAAGTCGTAGTTTATGAGGAAACTCCATGTCCTCAATTTGATCTATGCCCGCTCTTTTCTCTCTCACTTCTCTTTTTATTGAGCTCCTACGAGTAAATTGTGGAAGCTTCATGTGATCATAAAATTCTCTTTTCATTCTCACATACAGGGAAACTGGGTAGACCTTGAAATCAAATCGAAAAAATAGGGTCAATTCCAAAACAGGTTCCAAGATAAACGAGGTAGGGTCTCGATTCCAAAAATTGAGAATCAATTATAACAAGGTCGAGTTTAGGGTGTAGGTCTGGACCTAACCCGCCCAGCCCATTCTCATCCCTAGTTATGCCATAAGATCACCATACACACAGGCGCAAAAACTTTTAAGTAAATTACCGAAATTGTGTTGACATAGATTCACTCTCTCTCTCTCTCTCTCTCTCTCTCTCTCTCTCTCTCTCTCTCTCTCTCTCTCTCTCTCTCTCTCCATTATAAGATATCAAAACATGTTGCATTGATATTCAATGGATGTTTCATAGAGAAAAACTGCATTAATGAAAAAATTATGCTTGAACTTTACAATGAACCAAATCAAGCGTGGCTCTAAGAATGGAAAAGGGACACTGGCCACGCACATACAGGGGCAAAACTGTCATTGCAAATTATTGTACTAAATTAGTAGAATCTCCTGTCTACCTTGCTTTAGAGAAGCTCAAAAGACCAAGAAACAAAGACAGGAAGAGAGAAGAATACAGTCCCACGGAGCTTTCAACAATCTTCAACCTCAAGTGGCGAGATAAGGGTTGTTGGAACAGTTGGCAGTAGCCCTATAAAATCTCACATGATATCAAAATGTCATCGGTTCAAATCTTTCCAAGCTCATTTCCCTCCCTAATTAAATATGTCTATATTTAGGATTAGACAAAAAGACCAGAGTAAGCGTGAGGTGGAGTAGTGGAGAGTGTTAGAGTAATTAAATATTAAACCATGTTTTCATCCAAAAGCTTAAGTTTTTGGAACAGTTAGCAGTGGTTCTATAGAATTTCAGAAGGTCTTCATTTCAAATTTTTAGGTGAAATGTCTTCTGCGTAAGCGTTTCTTGTGTCTTCTGTGATCTTCTTATTCTTTCATAGCTCTATGATCTCTTTATTGTTGGAGTTGGTAAACACTTAGAGGACCCCTATTTCTTACATCGGGCACGCCCACATGAGTTTAGGGAAATCGAAGTATGAACCAATAATATAGGACCCTTGCGCATGGAATATGGGGGTTTGAGGGTAGCACCCCTGACACGAGAGTCCCGTTACCCAATCAGCGGGCAAGGCTGCCCCCAAAACAATATCAGGTTTAGGCTTGTGTTTAAGTAAGTCCGTTTATTGTGGGATCAAAGGGCTTTCGGATAGGCTAGGGTTTTAGACCCATTATTTTTAAGTCATATATATTGTACTCGTATGAGAAATCATTGTAACGAGCGGATAAATATAGTGGAATCCCTTTGCAGGATGTAGTTCTATTCCGGGATGAACTTGGGTAATCTTGTGTGTCATTAATTTTTTTATCTTTTGTGTGATTACATTGATATTCGATTTATGATAAATCCCATCAATTTGTATCAGAGCCTTGTATTCATGGAATTAGGGTTTATCTGAGATGTCGGGAGGGTCACGGATTGAGATAGAAAAATTCGATGGAAAGTGGTTTGATCTGTGAAAGATGAAGATGGAGGATCTTATTTGTGATCGAGATCTTTGGTTGGCAATTATGAGAGAAAGGCTTATTGTTGCGGCGGCTAGTGTTGTGATAAGTAAGAAAGCAAGCAAGGAAGTGGATTCAACTTCCAAATAGGTAAATCCAAAGAAGATTGAGGACTGGGATCGAATTGATCGAAAAGCAAAGGGTTTGATGCAGTTTTGTCTCACAAACAACATTCTGACGAACGTGATGAACAAACCTACAGCCAAGGATTTATAGCAGAAATTGGAGTTGTTATATCAAAGTAAGTCATTGGTTAATAAGTTATTCTTAAAAAAAAAGCTATTTAATATTCGGATGCATGGGCAACTCGTTTTCTGCACACCTACATGACTTTAACACATTGATAAATCAACTTGTATCAATCGATGTTAAGTTCGAGAATGACGATAAGGCAATAACACTACTCTGTTCACTGCCATACTCATGAGATAACCTGATTGTGGTAATTGGTGGTGGGGAGACTATGTGTCTAGCCTTGTTATCAGAGGAGACACGAAGAAAGGGGTCAGGGAATTTCGATAAAGAGGCAATGGCAGATGGGGATAGACTAGTAGAGAAGGGACAAAATCAAAATAGGTTCAAATCCAAATCTCGTGGGCAATCGAATGAGTAGGGAGAGGAAGGTATAATGTTAGAGATATTAAGCGTGGGGCCATGTAAAGCGAGACTATAAAAAAAATGTATGTTTCTAAGAAAGAAACTGAATCATACTCGAAGAAGAAAGATGTCAAGACAGGGGATATGTATGTGGCTTATGCATATATGGCACAGTCAGACAAGGATATTTGGTACATCAACACCGGTACCTCATAACACATGATGCCTTATAGATACTAATTTTGTGAAAATGAGCAATATAATGGTTGAGATGTCATGCTCGAAGATAATACTGTAGTTCAAATTGTTGGGCTTGGTAGGGCGAAGCTAAGGATGAGTAATGGCACAGTGAAAACTCTTTCGGATATGATGCACATACCCTCAATGAGTATAAATCTGTTATTGGTTGGTGCAATGGCCGATTCAGGGATTATTTTCAGTTGTGATAAGAATTACTGCAAGATGACTCGGGGTTCTATTGTAATTGCATGAGGAGTCCGTCATGTGACGTTGTATAAGCTACTCAGAAAAATGGTGACTGTTGGTGGCAGGTTCATCTCTGAAAAGGTAAACAAAGATGGATATGATATATGTATGTTGTGGCATCAGAGGCTAAGGCATATTGGCGAAAAGGGACTGTCTACCTTAGCTTCGAGTCAAATGGTAGAGGGAGTACCAGATTGCTTTATGAGTTTCGGGTTCTATGAACACTATCTTCATGGAAAATAGAATTGAGTTAGGCTTGTGTTTAAGTAAGCCTATTTGTTGTGAGATTAAAGGGCTTTTAAATAGATTAGGGTTTTAGGCCCATTATTTTTAAGTCATATATATTGTACTTGTATAAGAAATCATTGTAACGAGCGAAAAAGTATAGTGGAATTCCTTTGCAGAATATAGCCCTATTCTAGGGTGAACCTGGTAATCTCGTGTGTCATCAATTTTCTATCTTTTGTGTGATTGCATTGATATTCGGTTTATGATAAATCCCATCACTTATCATCTTCAAGTCTTTAAATAAAGGTCTCATTTTTACTAGCCTTCTTCATTTATTTTCGACTTTCTCTTGGCGCTTAAAATTTTTTTGACGTTGGAAGCATGTGGCCAGGTTCTAAGTCGTTTCTCACGTTAGAAGTTGTAGGGGATTTTTGTTAGTCGTTACTGTTCTTGGACGTTCTGAACTTGAATAATGTCGCTTTTACTAGTAGTTACCTTGCTAAAGTTTTAATTTCCCCTGAACCGGGAGTGGGGTCTCCGTCTCTTGCATTTCAAAAGCCTGTTTTGACCGAATACCTGAGTTGGGACATTTTGATGACAGCAGCTAGTTACGTGAGCAAGTATTGGATTTTAGCATCATCCTGCCGCGTTTTATGTTTTTCTGAGATGGCTTTTTTCTGCTAGGTCGCTGCGTCATGTTGACTAA
>JAGVVM010021889.1:0-12144 GCA_019149425.1 Psidium friedrichsthalianum
TTAAAAAATTCAGGGAAAATCTATAAAAAATTAAATGAAATAGAAAACAAAAGCAAAAATTAGTACGACCGCCGTTTTAGAGTCGGGTCTAGCCCGGGTGGGTTTTAGGTTTGGACTTCGGGTCATGGGCCGGGTCGACCCGACCCGGTCCGGATATTAAAAAATTAATTAAAATTAAAATACATAAAAATAAAAAAAAAATCCAAAAAAAGTGAAAATTCATAAAAATCATAAAAATAATAATAATATATTGATAATAATAATATAATAATAATAATAGAAATTTTTAGAAAGTGTTAAAAAATGAAGAAAATTCCCGAAATAATAAATAATCAATAATAAATAATAAAATAAATAAAAAAATCATGAAATTCATAAAAATTTTAAAAAATTTGGAAAATTTATTAGAAAAAATATAGAAATATTAAAAAAAATAGGAAAAATCCAGAAATCAAAATAAAAATCCCAAAAAATATAGAAAATGTTCCAAAATGGGAAATTCTTATAAAGACTTAGAAAATTCTAAAAAAATTCAGGAAAATCTTAAAAAAATTCAGAAAAATTCCCAAAAAATTGTGGAAATCAAGGAAAAACCAACATTCAACTGGGTTGACCTATTTCCACATTTTTGACTTCTCGAGCCTTCCAAAATGACCATTTTGCCCCTCTGGTCAATCTGACCCAAAATCATTCCAAATCCTCCTTGAACCCATTTGAACATGTTTTCCAGACTCCTAGGACTCCCCTTTGCTTGTATTGACTGGTTTTGATGTGATTTCTCTATGAATTGATTCCTTGATGCGCATTTATTTCTATGATTGTGATTGATAGGATAGATACTCCTGTTCGCATGAATCCTTTAGACTTTCAGAGCCTACCTTACCCAATCTCGCCTGCATGAACTCCTTAGATTAGGAAAATCACTCAACATAGGTACCGAAAGGGCGTCGATAGTATATCGGCGTAACTAAGTCCCCGAATCCAAATCTCTGGTTTTCGCAGAATCGAACACGATCTCTCCCAATCGCGCTCGATAGGGTTTCCGATCATATCCTCCAAGAAATGATGGTGGCGATCCAATTGCATGCACACTGAGCACATGTCACCCGACCACACTAAGGTCGACCTCGATTTAAAATTCTTCCTGACGCGATTTGGTATGGGCCTGGGAGGGCCCGAGCAAAGCCCAGATACCAAAAATGGGCCGGAGCAATCCACTAGCTCCCTCGAGACCTTGCGTAAGAACCCAAAAATCTCGGAGGGTCGCGACAATATCTAAGCTCAAAATTAGCACCGGGGAGAATTTACATCTATAAATGCAGATTTTTTTTTATAGAATATGCAGAGTTGATTGACTGAGTAGTATCTATCTCTCTTTGTCAAATTAAGTTGTGCATTGTCAAAGTCGTAGTTTATGAGGAAACTCCATGTCCTCAATTGATCTATGCCCGCTCTTTTCTCTCTCACTTCTCTTTTATTGAGCTCCTACGAGTAAATTGTGGAAGCTTCATGTGATCATAAAATCTCTTTTCATTCTCACATACAGGGAAACGGGTAGACCTTGAAATCAAATCGAAAAAATAGGGTCAATTCCAAAACAGGTTCCAAGATAAACGAGGTAGGGTCTCGATTCCAAAATTGAGAATCAATTATAACAAGGTCGAGTTTAGGTGTAGGTCTGGACCTAACCCGCCCAGCCCATTCTCATCCCTAGTTATGCCATAAGATCACCATACACACAGGCGCAAAAAACTTTTAAGTAAATTACCGAAATTGTGTTGACATAGATTCACTCTCTCTCTCTCTCTCTCTCTCTCTCTCTCTCTCTCTCTCTCTCTCTCTCTCTCTCTCTCTCTCCATTATAAGATATCAAAACATGTTGCATTGATATTCAATGGATGTTTCATAGAGAAAAACTGCATTAATGAAAAAATTATGCTGAACTTTACAATGAACCAAATCAAGCGTGGCTCTAAGAATGGAAAAGGGACACTGGCCACGCACATACAGGGGCAAAACTGTCATTGCAAATTATTGTACTAAATTAGTAGAATCTCCTGTCTACCTTGCTTTAGAGAAGCTCAAAAGACCAAGAAACAAAGACAGGAAGAGAGAAGAATACAGTCCCACGGAGCTTTCAACAATCTTCAACCTCAAGTGGCGAGATAAGGGTTGTTGGAACAGTTGGCAGTAGCCCTATAAAATCTCACATGATATCAAAATGTCATCGGTTCAAATCTTTCCCAGCTCATTTCCCTCCCTAATTAAATATGTCTATATTTAGGATTAGACAAAAAGACCAGAGTAAGCGTGAGGTGGAGTAGTGGAGAGTGTTAGAGTAATTAAATATTAAACCATGTTTTCATCCAAAAGCTTAAGTTTTTGGAACAGTTAGCAGTGGTTCTATAGAATTTCAGAAGGTCTTCATTTCAAATTTTTAGGTGAAATGTCTTCTGCGTAAGCGTTTCTTGTGTCTTCTGTGATCCTTTCTTATTCTTTCATAGCTCTATGATCTCTTTATTGTTGGAGTTGGTAAAACACTTAGAGGACCCCTATTTCTTACATCGGGCACGCCCACATGAGTTTAGGGAAATCGAAGTATGAACCAATAATATAGGACCCTTGCGCATGGAATATGGGGGTTGAGGGTAGCACCCCTGACACGAGAGTCCCGTTACCCAATCAGCGGGCAAGGCTGCCCCCAAAACAATATCAGGTTTAGGCTTGTGTTTAAGTAAGTCCGTTTATTGTGGGATCAAAGGGCTTTTGGATAGGCTGGGTTTTAGACCTATTATTTTAAGTTATATATATTGTACTCGTATGAGAAATCATTGTAACGAGCGGATAAATATAGTGGAATCCCTTTGCAGGATGTAGTTCTATTCTGGGATGAACTTGGTAATCTCGTGTGTCATTAATTTTTTATCTTTTGTGTGATTATATTGATATTCGATTTATGATAAATCCCATCAATTGTATCATAGCCTTGTATTCATGGAATTAGGGTTTATCTGAGATGTCGGGAGGTCACGATTGAGATAGAAAAATTCGATGGAAGTGGTTATCTGTGAAAGATGAAGATGGAGGATCTTATTTGTGATCGAGATCTCTGGTCGGCAATTATGAGAGAAAGGCTTGTTGCTGCGGCGGCTGTGTTGTGATAAGCAAGAAAGCGAGCAAGGAAGTGGATTCAACTTCAAATAGGTAAATCCAAAGGAGATTGAGGACTGGATCGATTGATCGAAAAGCAAAGGGTTTGATGCGGCTTTTGTCTCACAACAACATTCTGATGAACGTGATGAACAAACCTACACCAGGGATTTATAGCAGAAATTGGAGTTGTTGTATCAAAGTAAGTCGTGGTTAATAAGTTATTCTTTAAAAAAAAAAGCTATATAATCTTCGGATGCATGGGCAACTCGTTTTCTACACACCTACATGACTTTAACACATTGATAAATCAACTTGTATCAATCGATGTTAAGTTCGAGGATGACGATAAGGCAATAACACTACTCTGTTCACTGCCATATTCATGAGATAACCTGATTGTGGTAATTGGTGGTGGGGATAAGAGTTGTCATATGTGTCTGGCCTTATTATCAGAGGAGACATGAAGAAAGGGTCAGGGAATTTCGATAAAGAGCAATGGCAGCTAGGGATAGACTAGTAGAGAAGGGAAAAAATCGAAATAGGTTCAAATCCAAATCTCATGGGCAATCGAATGAGTAGTAAGAGGAAGGTACAATGTTAGAGATATTAAGCGGGGGGCCATGTAAAGCGAGACTATAAAAAAAAAGCCTGTTTCTAAGAAAGAAGCCGAATCATACTCGGAGAAGAAAGATGTCAAGACAGGGATATGTATATGCATATCACAGTCAGACAAGGATATCTGGTACATCAACACCGGTACCTCATACTACATGACGCCTTATAGATACTGATTTTGTGAATATGAGCAATATAATGGTTGAGATGTCATGCTCGAAGATGATACTGTAGTTCAGATTGTTGAGCTTGGTAGGGTGAGCTAAAATGAGTAATGACACAGTGAACTCTTTCGGATATGATGCGCATACCCTCAATGAGTAGAAATCTGTTATTGGTTGGTACAATGGCCGATTCAGGGGTTATTTTCAATTGTGATAAGAATTACTGCAAGATGACTCGGGGTTCTATTGTAATTGCATGAGGAGTCCGTCATGTGACGTTGTATAAGCGCTCAGAGAAATGGTGACTGTTGGTGGCAGGTTCGTCTTTGAAAAGGTAAACGAAGATGGATATGATATATGTATGTTGTGGCATCAAAGGCTAGGACATATCGGTGAAAAGGGACTGTCTACCTCAGCTTCGAGTCAAATGGTAGAGAGAGTACCAGATTGCTCTATGGGTTTCGGGTTCTGTGAACACTATCTTCATGAAAAATAGAATTGAGTTAGGCTTGTGTTTAAGTAAGCCTATTTGTTATGAGATTAAAGGGCTTTTAAATAGATTAGGGTTTTAGGCCCATTATTTTTAAGTCATATATATTGTACTCGTATAAGAAATCATTGTAACAAACGGAAAAGTATAGTGGAATTCTTTTGCAGAATATAGCCCTATTCTAGGGTGAACCTGGTAATCTCATGTGTCATCAATTTTCTATCTTTTGTGTGATTGCATTGATATTCGGTTTAGGAAAATCCCATCACTTATCATCTTCAAGTCTTTAAATAAAGGTCTCATTTTTACTAGCCTTCTTCATTTATTTTCGACTTTTCTCTTGGCGCTTAAAATTTTTTGACGTTGGAAGCATGTGGCCAGGTTCTAAGTCGTTTCTCACGTTAGAAGTTGTAGGGGATTTTTGTTAGTCGTTACTGTTCTTGGACGTTCTGAACTTGAATAATGTCGCTTTTACTAGTAATTACCTTGCTAAAGTTTTAATTTCCCTAAACCGGGAGTGGGGTCTCTGTCTCTTGCATTTCAAAAGCCTGTTTTGACCGAATACCTGAGTTGGGACATTTTGATGACAGCAGCTAGTTACGTGATCAAGTATTGGATTTTAGCATCATCCTGCCGCGTTTTATGTTTTTCTGAGATGGCTTTTTTCTGCTAGGTCGCTGCGTCATGTTGACTCACGAGCATTATGTCGAAGGGGAAGCAAGTAACGGGGAAATGAAGTTTCAGGTGAGACGGCAATGAAGTTGAAGAATTCGTGCCTATCCCCCGTTGAACCTTATTGTTCCGGTGAAGGTTTGCCTTATGCTCCTGTAGATTGGCCGAATCCCGTCGACACTTTTTATTGGTGGGTCGGCAACAGGACCCTTTCGTCTGGTTTCTATAGAGAGAGGTTCTTATATCTGCCAAAGCGCCTCCGTGGCCAGGGCATAATCCTCACTTTAGGAGCAAGTCTTTGCTTGAACACTATATCCCTTTGCAGTTTCCGAACGGAGATGTTAATGAATTCTTTGCTTCTTTTAGCTAGATGGTTCCTTCTACGAGGCATTACTCGAGTGAAGGTGAGAATTAAGTCTTACTTTCGTTTATGTCGTGTTGAACCCATTATTCAATTCCGAATTCTGATGTTTCAGAAAGTGGAAAGTCTACTATGGTCATAATGTTTGTACAAGCTTTGTTTTGGGATCACATTATCTGTTATCTCTTTGAAAATAGTAACTTTCCCTCACCTAGGTCTGGCAAAATATGGCTTAGTTTGGGAGCAGCTCACAAATTAGTCGTCTAGCCTTCAAGCTGCTTCTGCGGCTGAAGCGTCGCGTGGGTGGACGCGCGTGGCGAGAGAATAATGCAACGGCCGTACGTGTCCCAGTTCGAAAATCGGTTGGCTGGGCCTCAGTGCCTTGTCCTTAAGCCTTAAAATGGAAAAAACCAACAGCGACGATGCAGGGGGCTATAATGGCCATTTCACATCTCCCCACCTGCTACCGTCTCTCTCACCCGCTACAGATTCCGCAAGGTTAACTTCTCGTAGAATATCTCTATCAGCTTTCTCGAAACTCTTAGGCTGTTTCTTGGTATCTAATTTACTCTAATCGGCTGATTTACTGCTTAAAAATGAAGGGAATAGCGTGCAGTCCTGCTTAGAAAGTCTTGTTTTCATCCGAATTTGGCAGAAGCTTTGTATGTTGAGGAGAACAACTTGGAGAATTTGCTCAACAGAGAGATAGAGGATGGAAGCATTCGGGAGGGAACATAACGAGGGGAACAGTTCGCAGGTAGCAGGACAAGTCATGGTGTTGAATGCAGGGGACTTGCAAGGGCATCACTAGTTCTTGCAGCAGAACATACAGCTCTTGCTCTAAGTAAACTTGATGCCAAAAGGGACTGCAGCTAATTTAGTTTCATACTAAATCCATTCCTTAGCCAACTGCTTAATCACACGGGAACGAGAGATAAAGATGCCACTTGATTTCTTGCCACTCAGGGAGATTCTCAGATCAGACCAAATCAATTTGGCGATGTGGACGGATCGTCAGAGGCATCTTCTGAAGGCCAAATCTGGTAGCAAGTTTTCCAAGGGAATCAATTAAAGTGCAGAGAGAAAGAGATGATAAGGGAAACATGTGAACTTTTTGCTGTTCATTACGTCCCTTTGCGTAAGCATATGTGGAGGTTCGATATGAAAAGCGGCACCTTACTTGATGATCAATGAAGGCTTCTTATTGAGAAACTTATGACGTGGTTCTTCAACAAGATCACGATATTTTCTGGTAAATACAAGTTGGCAATTTTGTCACGACACTTTAACATCGCTCCCCGACTGCCCATCTTAGCTATAACCTATAGCAACAAAATGTAACCATACAAACAGAACACTTGAACAAGATACGCTAAGTCGGTCGGTGGATTAAAGACTTGGCATTCTTCTGTGACGTCCTGCTATAGAATGTCAAAACATCTACATAGTAAGGGCATTACTCAAGATAATCAGATTGTAAGAAATGATGGTTTTTGCAGGGTCGTTGCACTTCATCGAAGAGAGAGAGATGCTGCGGAGCTGGACAAACGGAAATTGGAAAATGAGACTCCTGATGAAAGTGTAATAAAGAGGAACGATTTTTGCACATATACGTGGTTCCACCTAGGATTAGAGGCAAAGGCTTGCCTTATGCATCTGAAGATTGGGCCAAGTCCAGGCAATACTTGGGTGTGGCGGGTCAGAAGGCCGATCAGCAAGTCTGGTTTCCATCAAGATAGGCATATGCATCTTTCGGAGCACGTCCGGGTCCATTTACTGTATCTGTGTTCAGAGGCATGCCTTCGCTTACATTTTACGTCTGTGTGCGATTTCAGGATGCAGATTTTGAAGCATTCTCCGCTTCGTTCCGCTAAATGGTTCCATCTAAGGAGCATCCCCGTGAGGATCATTGAATGGTTTACATTCTCTCAACCTGTCATCATAGAAATAATCAGCCGATGTTGAGTAAACGCTGTTTGCTGACTCTTTCTGTTCTCATTCCCGAGCGTGAATGTACGTCAATCAAATGCAAACATTATCACTAATCTATGAAAAAGTAGTTTCTTTTCTGCAACCCCAACCATGTTGTTGAAAAACCTGGTTAAGAAGGTGACTGCAGGTAAATTTCCTACTAATGCCATTCATCAGCAGCTGCTTATCACCAAAAGGGAACAAGGGATAAAGATGACACTTGATTTTCTATGTTTCTTTTTCTTTGTCAAATGCCATTCGTGGAAAAATCTCAGATCATAGCATTATCAATCTTGCAAGGTGGGTGGATCACAAGCGGCAAATTTCGAAGGCAAAATCTCGATGAAGGCTTTCAAAGACAATCAACAAAGAGCAGAGAGAAGTGATGATGGCATATCTTGAAAGATGATGAGCATTGATGAGGAAAACATGTATAAATTTTTTTCCTGCTTATATTGGACACAAGCATTGCGATTCTACAAGATCCTTTTTTCTGTTGCTCTCGGCTTGATAAGTACGAAAAATGTTTCTATCCCTTTCAATCAATTTGTTGATTGTTCATATGTTGAAATTTGATAAAAATTACCTGTATTTACTGGAGCATGATGAGGCGAATCACCGAATTACATGTCCTATTTCCTAAGTAAAAACTAGCATCCTTTCACGAAGATAAACACCAAGTACTTTCAAAAGGGTGAACTTGTCATTCAAAAAATGTAAAGTCAAGAGAGGAGCATTTGAACATCCCTCGTTGGTTTCAACTTCAACAATGAACGCTGAAGCAAAAACCAAAAAAAAAAAAAAACTGGCAAGGAATTTTTATTAGAATAACTAAAAAGGTTTTCAATTGGAACAATTTCTGATAATCAAATGCTTCATTTGCATTCTGTCACATTACTTGATGACTAAAATTTCAAAGTGAACACAAAAATCACTCACTAATCGCCATTACTAATCAAAGCTGCAGTATATGATTACCATACCAAGCACAAAACTTCAAGTAAATTACCAAAACGCATGTTGACAAATACTCTCTCTCTCTCTCTCTCTCTCTTCCCTCTGTGATTTTTCATTTATAAGATATCAAAACATTGTGCATAACAAATCCATGACGCCCCTACGATATAACATGTCAAAGACACTTGCATTGATGTTGGGTTGGTGTTTCAAAGATAAAAGTGCATTAATGAAATGCCTTTTTGGGTCTGCCCTTGCATTGATGTTGGGTTGGTGTTTCAAAATAAAACTGCATTAATGAAATGCCTTTCTTGGGTCTACCCTGACTTCATTGCCAGCGCCAACCACATCCGTCGTAGCCTGAAAATGGAAAGAAGGCATAGACCACGCACATGCAGGGGTAAAAGTGTCATTGCCGTTCCCAGTACCAGCCTTCTTCAACCATCCTGTCTAAGAGCTCATAAGAAGAAGAAGCGAAAACAAGAAAGCTGGGAACAGACCCGGAGAACTCTCCAGCATCCTCAACTTCGAAGTCGCGAGGTAAGGCCTTCATTTCAAGGCTTTCTAGCTAAGATTTTTGCTGGGTACACGTTGCTTGTGGCTTCATAATCTTCTTGTTCTTTCACGGCTCTGCGATCTCCAAGTCTTTGCATCAAGGTCTCATTTTTACTTGCCTTCTTCATTTATTTTCCGCTTTTTCTTGGCGTGTAAGATTTTTCTACGTGGAAGCATGTGGTCAGGTTCTAAGTCTTTCCTTGCAGTAAAAGTTGTGGGGGATTGTTGTTTGTCGTTACTGTTCCTGGACGTTGTGAACTTGAATAATGTCGCTTTTACCAGTAATTACCTTGCTCAAGTTTGAATTTTTCCCCTGAACCGTGAACGAGGTTTCTGTCTCTTGCATCTCAAAAGCCTGTTTTGACCAAGTACCCGAGTGGATTGGGACATTTTGATAGACAGCAGCTAGTTATGTGATCAAATGTCGGATTTTAGCATTATGCTGTCGCGTTTTATGTTGTTCTGAGATGGCTTTTTTTCTGCTAGGTCGCTGCGTCGCCTTAACTCACGAGCATTATGGAGAAGGGGAAGCAAGTAACGGGAAATGAAGTTTTCGGGTGAGAAGGCAACGAAGTTGAACCTATACCCCGTCGGACCTAGTTGCTCTGGTGAAGGTTTGCCTTATGCTCCTGTAGATTGGCCGAATCCCGGCGATGCTTGGCGTTGGTGGGTCGGCACCAGGACCAGTCGTTCTGGTTTTTATCGAGATAGGTTCTTATATCTTCCAAAGCGTCCTCCGCTGCCAGGGCAGTAATAATCGCTTCAATAGCAAACCTTCGCTTGCACACTATATCTCTTCGCAGTTTCCGAACTCAGATATCGATGAGTTCTTTGCTTCTTTTAGCTGATGGTTCCCTCTACGAAGCATCACTGGCACGAAGGTGAGGGTTAAGTCTTAAATAGCTTTCGTTATCTCGTTATCGACCCATCATTCAAATCTGAAGTCTGATGTTTCAGCACGTGGAAGGTCTACTATGGTCATAACGTTTTGAATAAGCTCTAGTTTGGAAGCGCATGATCTGTTCGTTTCTTTGGTCAGTTATGGCTTTAACACTGACTTAAAGAGCTACGATCTTTATATGTACATTTTGCTATCTGCATTGAAAACGCCAACGATGTGGAGTTTCAAAATACTCCCATGGACCCTGCTATCTCCGTAAAGGGTATTTGGGTCAAGTATGAATTCCGGCATTTCTTCTAGTGCAGAAGTGATTTAAATGAAAGTTCCCTCTTTGTGTCCTATGACATCTACAATCTAGGTAACTGCTAGTATCGCTAAGGCCCCTAAATTTTAAGGACTCAACATACTGTCATCTTCTCAAGTTCGATTTCCAGACAAAGCCCTTTTGGTCATTTGCCACTTTTGATGGAAAACCTGTTTGCTACATTCTCAGAGGTAATAGATCTTATTTATGTATTCTGGTTCAATGATTTTGTTATCAGAGAAGTGTATACTGGTGGCCACGTATGCGTAAAGATGTTGAGCCGAAGATTAGCTAATTTTAAGATGCAGTTCAAGTTCTTGGCTGTCCCCATATTTTGAAAAAGTACTGGCATTTTGTTCCGGTGTAGTTATTTTTGGATCACTCTGACATGCAGAATTGCATCCAGATCTCTTTCCACAAGCACCAGTAGATGAATTGCATCCAGCGGAGAAACAAAGCCCCCTGTAATTCCGAGAGGACAAAAAAAGCGAGACCAGCTATGTCACAAGCCTTCCCTAGGTGCAGAACCCGACATTCTTACAAATACCAGCTCAAGCCGACATTATAAATGACGAGTCTGTAATTGACTTGAGTTCCCTGAAGGATGATAGAACAAGCGATGGAAGTGGAAATTCAAAATGTGGCTCTGAGTCGCAAGTTGATCTTGAAGACGTTTCTCCTGACCGAAGTATCAGCTCTAGCTGCTATGCAACCAATGCTTCTGAGGCAGAAGCTGTGCAAAAAGTCGAGGAACTTCATGCTCAGTTTTGTGAACAAGATGTTGATGACTGTCTGAAGTCTTTGGAGCATGTTTTCTTCTCAGCACAATGATGAAGCTCAGGTTCGAACTCCTTTCAATTACGTGGGTTCTGACATGGCAGAGGAAATGTCTACTCATCGCAGGAAGCTTTCTTCCATTCTAGCCCTGGATTTTCTCATGCTTGCTGTCCTCAAAGTACTTGGAAGAGATTAGTCAATCAGTTGAGAAGCTTGGGACTGATCCCATCTTGACGGTCGATCAATTGCTTAAGTTAAAGTTGGTCGAAGAAATCCCCAAGCAGGCGAAGTTTTTCTATGCGCTAAGGGAATTTCTGAGTTGGCTAACAAATTTTTCAAAGATCTTTGGGCCATGAAGGAAAAGGTATCTTCTATCAAGAGGGAGTTCAGTGAGCTGAAGAGGGAGCAGGAGAATTGCAGTCTCAGATGGATTCCAAGTCATCTCTTCTGCGAGAAATAGATGAACAAATTGCGCAGCTTCAGTCTAGGAAAGCCGAACTTGCTCGTGATCTCGAGTCGAAGAGCAAGGCGAAAGATCAGGTGGTTTGCTGAGCAGAAAATCATGGCGAACTCTGTATCAGCTGTCGTGCGAGAGATCGAGACTGCCAGTGCTGAAATCCCAGTATGGGAAATGAAGAAGAAAACTGCCGAAAAGCGAATGGCTGAGATTCTTGCAAGGTATGCGCCTCTCCAAGGTTTCTCTCCTTTGAGAAATCAGGCTGAAAGTTTTTCTTCATTTTTGGATTTCAGCACTCCAATCTGGATCTCTGACGGGATGATTCGGTGTCAACGTTGCTTCATGGTAGCTTTTGTGTTTCATTCCTTACTTTTGAACCTTCTCCATGTTTTTCTTGAATCGACTTGGACATGAAAGTTAGCTTGGTCGGTTTAACAGGGTCGCCAGCCGTGCAATCTGAATTGCTAGAGTTAAAGAGAAAGAGCTACTAGTTAAAACTCAATGTGAATCACAATTCAGTCTCGAAATTGTCTCTGTTCAATTACTTGTCACCGAGTGTGGTACTTCTCATGTTGCCGTTTGCAACTGTATGTTCAACGTAGCTTGAAATATCAGCCTGATTAATGGCGAGAAAGGATAAAGTCCAATTTGCTTGCCAAGGCATGTGATTTATCAGCTCGAGTCACCGGTTTGCGACGAGTCGTGCTTATCTCGACTACTGGCGTTTGAGCTTGGAAACTCTTTCGGTGTTCTGATTATGCAGCGAA
>JAGVVM010021893.1:0-25675 GCA_019149425.1 Psidium friedrichsthalianum
AATTTTATAAGTCCTTTTCCTTTCAAATTTTAGCAGAGCTGCCTGTGGTGATGGATCATCACTTCTCCCTTTAGGAAGATCTGTTGACACCTAAATTTTGATTTTTCTTTTATTGCACAAAAATGAGAATTAATTCTCACAAAAGAATAATTTTTCATGCATTGCATTTCTTTTTGTCTATCATGCATTATCATTTGCAGTTAGGTTGAGCAGGATTTAACTTTGCAGGCAGTTTGAACTAAGGATCATCATGATTTTTACTGAGGAAAGTTGACATGGTTTTAAATTTCATGTATTCAAGAGAAGTTGAGATTTGTTCGCGAAGACGGGGGCTTGAAGTGAAAATAAAAATTCGGCTGGGGTACGGACATGATGTGGTCGAATTTCATATGGGTTTGGGCTTAATTTCTAATCCAAATCAGCCCATTTTGCTTGTTTAATTAAACAAGGCTTTTAATTAATCACCAAATAAGCCCGTTTGAGCCCGAAACCTCACCATCGGCCCGTGGAAGGGCCAAAATTCGGGTGGCCCATCATTTGAACGAATTTTCAAGGGAATTTTAAGGAATTTGGACTCTTCAAAGATCAAAATTCAGAATTTATAAAAAAAAAAAAGTCCTATCTTGATTAAAGATTAGAGTTTTAAGAAATTGAAACTCTATCCCTATGTAGCTCCATATAACCGAGAGTTTCGTTGGATGCAAACTCTTCCGGGATCAGAATTTTTCATCCAATGGCTTGAAATAAATCCTACTTTAGATAGGATCACTAATCCAACGGTCCACGTTAAATCCCACTCGGACTAGGATTAGGGTTTCCTATGATCTATAAATAGGACCTTAGGTCTAGGGTTAAAGGGGGGGGCAAATATTTTTCAGAAATCCGAGAGAGAAAAGGGTGAAGGGTCGAGAGCTCCTTTTTGGCGTTTCCTTCTCAAATGGGCAGCCTCCCTCATCAAGCAGTCCATTAATGCTCCTATTCAGCATCACGATTACTACTTCAATTTGTTGTTCCCAACGTTGAGCTTTGTGCAGATTATCTTCCCTGTTCTGGCGCCTCAAGTCCTGCTGTCCAAAGCTGCTGTTCAAGGCTGTTTAGCGGAGTAATTTGCTGCAAATTAGTGCTGGAAATTGCTACTGTCTCAAGCTCGTTTCACTGTTGTTCGAGGACTGTTTTTGGGGCTACTTCGTGTGAAGTTTGCTGCTGTTTCGTCGCTGTTTTGGCACCAAAACAGTGCTGTCCAGCAGGTTTTTCTAGTCCAAATTCGGCTCAAATCTTGTTCGACGAATCAAGGTAACATCCTTACATCAATTACAATCGATTTGTTGCTGATTTTCGATAAAAAGCATGCTGTTATGATGTTATCCGAGGCTGTTCCTGCACTGTTGTGTGCTAGTTTGATCCGAAACAAGCTGTTTTTTTTTGTGATGTGCATGTCACTAACTTGTGCAGTTTTTTTTTTTTGCGGAGCATAGAGGTAAGTTTTTTTTCGACTTTGATTGCAAATCAATGCTTGTTTGATTGGAAGCTTGCATGTATGTTTTGATAATGTACACGATTTGCAATTAAAAAAATCCAAACTTTTTTTACTAAAAAGGAGAAGTTAGCCAATTCGATCTATAACTATTTAGATCCGATTCGTTATCTTCTCAAGTCAATTTTAGCCAATTCGATCTATAACCATTTAGATCCGATTCGCTATCTTAACAAATCAATTTTGGATTTAGAGAATGGATTTTTTTGATAAATTCAAGAGGAACAATTGTGATTATCATGATTTGGATATTCGTTGATTTGCTTGGATATTCATGGACTTGTTTTGGATTATTATGTTTGCTTTGGATGTTATCTTATCTTGTTTGAACTTTCATACTAAAACATCTGAAAATTTTAGTAAGATATGGTTTCTTAGAAACCTTATCTAATTGAAATTTTAGAAAGGTGAGCTTCTTAGAAAGCTTATCTCATTGGAAACTTGGAATAAAAAACAAGATAAGGGGTCAGCTTTGCATATCTTGAGAAAGTTCGAAAATTCCAAAAGACTACCAAAAAAAAATCCGCTCATGATATCCTGCATATTTTTGCTTCATGCTTGCATATCTCATGTCATCCTCGCATGCTTGCATATCCCATGTCATCCTCGCATGACATTAGTACCATGTTTAGGATACTCATGTTAGGATAGTTTATTTTTTTTTTATGTTTAAATTGGTTGAATAGAAACTGCATGACCCATAGGTTAACTAGAATTTTTGCATGTTACATATAGCTTGTGCATGTTTATTTAAAGTGCATGATTGTTTGCGTATTGCTGCTTTGAGTGTTGCATTAATTTGATGTCATGTTGCATGTTTAATTTACTCATATAAATCCTGCATATAAGTTAGTCTTTGCATATCATGCATTGCATTCATTCTAAGAAAGCGAAAACATAAAAAAAACTCACTTGAATTCAGCCTGAGTTGCCAACTTAGGATATTCCATGGAATTAAGGTACCGAAAGGGCATTAGTTTTAATTAACTAGTGTAATCAAGTCCCCGAATCCTTTAATCTCTGGTTCGTAGAAGTAAGGTATCTCTCCCGATATTTTACTTAGGTTTCTAATCAACCTACCAAGAATGATTAGTGGCGACTCCAAATTTTAAATCATGTGAACATTAAATATAAACCTAAGTTGCGATTTGGTAGGGCTTGGGAGAGTCCGTATTAGGTTAGTCTTTAATTAACCTGATAATCCATTAGCCTAGTTTTTTTAGGGTCGTGACAAGATCATGCTGGGCTTTAGAAATCCTGCTTTCCTCGACCTCTTGTAGGGGAGACCTAGGCGGCAGATCATCAAACTCTTCCCCCCAACCGGTTGATACAACTGGTAATTGTGGTTGTTTGAGGTAGTTTGGCTTTCCATAATATACCACGTAATCAAACTTCCCACTACGCTCTCCAAGAAGACCCACCTCTGGATCTCCTTCTTTGTATCGCTGCCATAGACTCTTCTTCTTTGCTGGTTTATTTGGAGCTTTACTACTCTTACCCACTTGATTGTTACTTTGACCAACCTGAATTTTCTTATCCTGTGGTATTTCGGGACTACTCTCTTTCTCAACTTTTTCCAAAATGAAATGTGGTTGATCATCAAACTCATCTCCCCAACCAGATGGTTCAACGGGTAATGATGGTTGCGTGAGGTATTCCGGCTTACTGTAGGACACAACGTAATGATATCCACCACTTGACTCTCTGAGAAGACCTACTTCTGGGTCTCCTTCCTTATAACGCTGCCATAAATTTTTCTTCTTGGCCGGCTTACTTGCAGTTCTACTGGCTTTATTAACTCGGGACTCCGCTTGACCTTCCTCTAATTTCCGAACTTGCCGATTATAGAGCTCTTTCTCACGCTTATAACGTGCCAACTCACACCAATTTTCCAATTTCAATTGCTCACATGGCTTGTCCTTTTCATACTCTTGGGAAGGAATGTTGGGAACCACAATTTCAGACTTGATTTGGCTTAATCGTGTTTCCTTTTCAGGTTCTCGAAAGGAATCTCGTGTCTGGATAGGTTCTTCTAGTGCTGTTGCTCCAAGCATTCTTCATGCCTCGCCTTCCTTCCGGGAATTGAATCTACTTCGGTATCCTTCCCTAGTTCCTCGACCGAAATAACTCGAGAACCCAGCTCCACGACTCGTTTGTAGCCTAGAACCCCTTAGAGCATTAGAGTTCATTTGATATCCTCCTCTAGTTCCACGGACCGAATGACCTGTGGACCTAGTCTCATAACCACCTTGGGTCTGAAACTTCTCCGAATGAAAGAACCTGATCGGTATCTTCTTCTTGCTCCTCGAACAAACTGGTACTCTGACTGATACTGGTCTTGATTATTCAGGTTTTGGTGGCAACGAGAGCATACATCATCGGTTTGAGGACCCCATGGGGTGTGAACATTCATCATTCCCGTCATCTTAGGAAAAGGGTCAGCATCAATCTCCATAGGTACCTTCCCTTTATCTTCGGCAAATTTGATTTTGCCCTGCCGAATCACCTCTTGTATTATCTTTCTGAAGACGATGCAATTCACTGTGTTGTGGCTGGCCGAATGATGCCACTTACAATATCTCTTATCTACCAATTCTTCCCTAGACAGGATGTTCTGTCCTTCGGCTAACTTTATCATCCCATCTTTCAGCAACAAGTCAAATATTTCATCCAACTTATATATGTCAAACGAGTAGCTTTTTGACTCTTTTGCTTTTGCTTTTGCAAACTCCTTCACCCTTGCCGGTTTAAGAGCTGGGCACACATATGGCTTGTCCAATACTATTGTAGCCACTGCTATCTCCATTTCTTCTTCCTCTTCTATCGGGTCCTCCATTTCAGGATTGCTTGCCCCAACCAAAGCCTATCTATTCTCTTTCATTGGCCTTCTATTCTTCTCTTTCAATAGGTGTTCATACTTTGAGACTCCGGTCGTTAGTTGAAAGAGGTCATCAAATGTCTGTCCTTCAAAACGCTCCCAAATGTTAAACTTCAACCCATTGAACGCAAGGTCAGTAAATTCATTTTCAGTAAGGGATGTCAGGCATCGGTTTCTTGATTTCTTGAATCGAGCGATAAACTGGTCTGCGGTCTCGCTGCTATCTGGTGCATTCTTGCTAGATCGGCTACCGATACTTCGGGCACTAACCGATAAAATTGAGAATGGAATTGCCTTTCCATCTCAGCCCATGTTTGGATTGAATTTGCTAGTAGATTGGTGTACCAAGTAAATACTGTCTTGGACAGCGACAGGGGAAATAACTTGAGCCTTAAATATTCGTTTGTCCCTGCTTCTCCGCATTGTGCCAAAAATCGTCCTACGTGCTCCACGGTTGACTGATCTTCTTCTCCAGTGAAGACAGCAAAGTCCGGTGTCTTGAATCCCTCAGGTATGGGATATTATCCACCCAGTCTGGACGTGGCTTCCTGTACACTAGCCTTGGAACACCCCTGTCTACTCCCAACTGCTGAAGCACTATTTCAGCTACTCGATCTGGGTTCCATGGCCTCACATTCTGCTGGCCAACCCACGCTTCTTGCCCCCTAGGATTAACTGGTAGGGGTCTGTCCATTCCTTGATTTTCCACGTTGAAGTTAATAGGTGGTACTGGTCTACATGGTTGATTCCAATGCCCTGTGGATATGCTAGAACTCCAGGAGGTCTCATTGGTTCTGGATTGGGTACGTTTGGTCCCGGATGTACATTCTGGATATTTAGGTTAACCGTGTTGACTTCCACCAAACTGCCTTGCAGGAAAGTATACCCACTGACTCCATTCACCAAGTTCATTTGAGTTGGATTCTCTGGCCTTGGTATGATTCTTACGGGAGGAGGCTGAAGAGGCATCCTTCCACTACTTTCGCTAACAATAGAAGGACCATACATCGGAGGATAAGGCATGGCACTAGAAGCATTGACTTGAAAGGGCGATCCTTGAGATGATGAACCTGGTCGAGATATCACCTCATTTATCACATTGACCACCATTGGTTTGATCACATCAGTGACATGTCGGATCATGTGGTTGGTCAACTCATTTTGCTGCTCCTCGAACATCCTTTTCATCGTAGCTATTAGTGTAGCATCTAGTGCTAGCACACAAGCTTGATCATCTGTCAACTACCTTGGAATGTCGGTAGTAACTCCGACAACCACATTCACTACAGAATGTTCGAATTGATTACCATCATTGGGCTTGTTGGTGTTGTCATTCTAACCATCGAGTTGATTTCTTGTTCTCACCATTTTTTCCAAAACTCACCACAATGGTCCCACCAGGTGTGCCAAAAAGATGTTCGCACGATTTCGATCGGGAATATCTTTCACCGAAATTCGTGTTTCGATTTTTATTAAGAAGGGTTCCGTGGCTCTGTTCTGATGGAAGATTGGGGCGAACAAGCAAACGGGTATGTGTGATTAGCGAAAGTGATGGGAATGGCGGAAGACCTACCAGCTATGCTACTCCTACTTGCTTGGAAATGGAAATAGATTGCATGAATCTGAAAGTACAATGAACAAAAAGTGCAAGAAAGTAAAGGCTACACTATGAACGGCGATGAAAACTAGAACTTCAAAGAAACAGAGTGTTTTTCTCTGGATGATTTCGAGGGCCATCTCCTTTCTTTCTTCTGAGTACTTATCCTTCTTGCACTTCCAACCTCTCAAGCAGTTACTCTTTGATTTCAAATCTTTGAATTTTGGTGCTAATGTTCACCTCTCATAATTTTATAACTGACCCATGCAAATGGGGATCCATGTCTTCCATGATTTGCAACCGCATGGTTAACCGCCTCTTTTTTGAATGATATCTCTTGATTTTAGAAACCTATTTGCTCCCACGAGTCTTGCTCTGTGTTTCTCGAATTTCGAGAAGTAATCTCCATATTACGTATTAAGATATACCGAATCAAAGTACACCATATCCTTCATTCGGTATATTTTCTTTTAAACCTCCCGAATAACACACAATCCCAAATGGCAAAACACCAACTTATCATTCGGTATGACGTTTTCTCCTTATTATAGCTCAGATCTATTAATGGCACCTTTTCACACATCTTTTCCAAGATACCGAATTGAACTAAAATATTACGGTATCAACAGTAGGTTTACCATGCTTTTGCCAATGATAGATGTACAGTATGTGGTGATAGGGATGGGGCTGTTGCTAGTTAATAATGTAGGGCAACAGTTTCGAGATAAACTTCCATATTCACCGAAAGAAATCTCTAGATTCAACAATTTCTTCGTGGAAAGAAACCAGCGTATCTTTGATACTACAGAAGCTATCCCTAACAAAATGCCAGATTCCAAGCCATATATACTTCATATTCCATCATCATCTCCTGCTCCCTGCGACGTCGTCTTCAGCCGCAAGTCCTATGGTACCAACTCCTCCCAATCAACCGCATCATGACTTCCTTCAAATGAAAATGAGAGCACACTCTTCATTTGTGTTGGTTTGGTTCCACAAGAAAATTCCACTTCTTCCTCCTTCGCACGTCTAATTTTCCGTCACCAACCACACTCACTCAACCATCACCGTCTTCACAAATCGCCACGAAATGTGATTGCATAATCAAAGTCGAACTCCATTATTGCACAAATAAATCCTTAAAATTGTTGGAAAATTTAGAGTCGAATGTGATAAATAACAGAATCAGACTTTGAGGCGTAATAACACTCTCTTTAAGGATTTATTTGCCCCACAACATTGCTAATAGTTTCCGGCAAATATCCTCTAAGATACAACAAAGTCTCAATGAGAATAGCAGATAGCAATTACAAGAATTCTCTAGGATCTCTCTAGGAAACAATTCGAAAGAGTGACTATTTCTCTTGTTTTGAAAGAACGAAAATTGGAAGAACGAAGTGATGAATTGAATAGACATATTTAGTAATTTATAGAGAAAATGTTTGAACAGACATATCCTTTCAAAGGCTAAGGAGTTATGTCAGAATAGACACAACCTTTCAAAGGTTAAGAAGTTATCTTCGAACAGACACAATTCAAACACACCCCTTCAATAGTTGTAAGAGTCTTTTGTGAACAGTGATGCTATTTCAATAGGCCACAAGGAAAATTGCTGATTAGTGCCAAATCTAGTCCACATGCACATTCATATCTTTTCGATGTGGAACAAGGCACCTCTTAGTTTGTTTTTACAAACAAACGGCCAACAATGACTAGTATCCATTTCCAGATTTTTGAAATGGACTTGCAGGTTTATATCAAGCTACTCGTGCAGGTTCAAAGGTCTTTATATCTATAGGTTATAGGAATATTTCTAGGTTTAAGGCATATTTTCAAGTTTAATGCATTTGCGGTGGCGATTGGGGAGTCTTGGAAGGCATGGCCGGTTTCATGGACCACCCGAGAACAGGATGGGACCGGTGGTCCAGTTACCGGGTGGGTGCAAGAACCAATAGGTGGTTCTTGATTTCTAATTTGCGGAATTAGGCTTTCATGAGTGGTTCCCAATTTCAAGGTGGGAATAGGCCCATCCTAGAAATGATGACCCCTACTTAGGGGTTCAAACTACTATGTTACCCAAGAAAAGAAATCGCCAAAATGAGATCTCATTTCAATTGGCTTGTGTCTTTCTAGTAGAAAGAGATCCTATAATTCCATATGGGTTGTTCTTCGTAACTTTCTTGATGTCATCATCATTGTTAGTCCAACCAAAAAACTTAAGCTTAGAATTGTTCAAAATATTGATGGCTGGGGCTGAATCTGGTTTTGATACTATGTTAGATTATCTAATCCGACGACTTAAACTAATAGTAGAAGGATGACCTCATATCAATAAAGAGCATATAAACCTTACAGTAAAGTGACGTGAGATATTCCAACAGTCGTAGTTACAGAATTACTTTTCTAGAGACTGATATTTCGTAGATTGAATTTGTAATCTCCTATTACAACCATTATTTCGCTCTAAATCGATATTTAAACAAGAGGAGTAACATGCATGTGCTCAATGAGTGATCGAACAATACTAAATACATTTAAACCGCTACAGCAAAAGGATTCTATTGAATGTTTAAATCGACCCACTAACTTAGAAATCCATTTACTGTTCGTCGCATCATTTAGAATACTCTTTTAGCAGACTTAGCACTAATCATACTTTTGTCACTCGATATATTAGTTGTGTAAATCGAGCTTCATACATTCAAACAACATACACGAAGCTTTATACTTAACAATAGTAATGGAATGGCTTTAATTTTTTTCCATCCCCGTTTTAGCTGCCTTGGCACTCGGGCGCAAGTATAATTTGCTAACCTTTAATTTTCTTCATTTTTACTATTTTGGGATCGCACGTTTCTTTATATTATTTATTAATATATTCTTTTCCTTATGCTTTAATCCCTCGCCGATTCCAAAAGCAAAAAAGAAGAAGGGAATTGCGGCGATTGAAGATTGGAGCTTTCCTCCAAAAAGTTTATTCATGCATCATTTGTCAAGCCAATGCCGAACGGTTCCCTTCGGCGGAAAGTCACCGCAGATTGGTATTCCATATGCAATCAAAATTCCTATTGGTGTTTTAAAGGTGCCGCCAATTAGCGGTGGCAAAGGGTCATAGTGCACTAGTCGACAAAATTAAAGTATTCAAACTTTTTTTTTTAAGAGAGATAAGTGCATTATAAGTCTTAATAATTATTGCGAAAGTGCAATTGAGACCTAAGAACTTTCAAAGTGTTCAATCAAGTCATAAAACGTGTCAAATTAGGGCAATCGAGTCATTCCATTCATACCATTAATTTATCTAATAAAAAATGCTGATGTGATATTTTAAATTAATATTTCTCTCATGCGTCATATTTTTTTTAATTATTTTCTTTCTTTTTTTCAAATCAAAAGACTAAGAAAAGGATAAAATTTTAATATTAAAAAGCTAATATTGGGGGGAGAAAAAAAAAAAGCAGGGTAGGCAGGGCCTCGCCAGTGAGGTGTGACTGCCGCCGCCAACCGTTGCCTTGCCAACCCCGGGCAAGGCCTCGTTGGCCCTAGGCAAGTGCCGACGACCCTTGCAAAACATGGGCGAGGCTCACCTAGATCTGGATATTCTTTGCATGATTTTTGAGGATCAAGTCTGGATCTGATCTTGACTTCGTATTATTTTTCATTCAACTTGGCCACGGAGCCTTTCGTTGTTTTTGGGTTGCAATTAAGTCCGATGTTTCCTCCCTCCCTCTCTCTCGTGTGTATTTTGCTTCTGACCTTCTTGTGAATTATAGATGGAAGCGACCAATTGGCGTAGAAAGGGGTGAAATGATCGAATCACAAATTAAGTAAGTTGGATGACTATATTGTCTCAAAGAATGCTAAACAAAGTTGATAAGGCAATGTACCTGTTAGAGCGTTATTCATGGTCAATTTAAACGGTTTCATGATTACAGAATGTTGGGAAAATTGTCCAAAAATTGCTAAAACCTATTGCATTTTCTCGAAAGTTTTAGGACTTCTGTTGCACATATTTTTTTTTTTTTTTTTAGAACAAAAGTGGAGGATGAAAATTGAAAGAAAACACCAAATTTGAGAACTAGATATAAGCTTATATTCAAGTGATAGATTCGAAGATCGGACATTTGAAGAAACAAGATTCAGAAATTCGCTACCAGATACTTCTGCACCATCTCGAATCGTGCTCCATGACATGATTCAAGGATAATTGACAAAAAGGTCATAATCTATTGCAATTGTGTCAATTTATTCCTAAACCTTTTTTTTTGTCAATTCAGTCTTAAATCTTTTGTATTTGTGTCAATTCAAGCTTTTGTGCCAATTTTGATTGGTAATTGCTGACGTGACACAGCCGATACTAACGTGACAATTTTTAATAATATTTTAATATTTTTTCTTTCTCTCTTTTTTTTTCCTTTCCCCCTCTTCCCCCAACTGATCGTTGAACCTCAATAATTGGCCGGAGGCGAGGGCCGGTGAGGCTCGCCCTTGCTAAATCTAGCGAGGCTAACCTCATTGAACTTGGTGAGGCTGACCTCACCCAACGATGGCAAGACTTGCCTTTGGCTGGTCACTGGGGAAGAGGGGGAAGGGGGAAAAAAAAGAAAGAGAAAGAAAGAAATAAAAAAAATATTAAAAGTTGCAACGTCAGCCATTTTCGATCAAAATTGGCCAGAATGACTGAATTGATCGAAATGCAAAATGTTTAGAATTGAATTAAAAAGAAGAAGAAGAAAGGTTTAGGATTGAATTGAAACCATTACAATTGGTTTAAAAGTTTTCTTGACACCCTCAGTCACGCCATGATTGGTTGCAGAAGAGAGATAGAATCTCCGAGACATCGATGACGAATCGTGACTCAGATTTCTTCAGAACTTTCGGACAGAATCGTGTCACGGATTACCAATCAAACGGGCACCTTTGCCGTCCCTTTAATCTATCGTCGCGTCGACATGGATTTAAAGAATGGAGCCTGAGACGACAGAAAGCAGGAAATGGGACTCAGATCGATGTCAAAAGGCGATTCCTAAAGTCCAGCCCATAACCTTTTTTTCCTTCCAAGGCTTGACATTTTGGGGCCTTCTCCGATCCCAAGACAGAAGAACCTCACCTTGCTTGAGCCCCGCATTGGCCGCCTTAAGTCTTCAAAGTTGATCGCACCTTTATTGGATTTTGTTTTTTTTTGGTCGGACCCCTTTATTGGGATTTAAACCAATATAATTTAATCTGTTGAGAGCTGTTGGATCAATTATTAAATGATTAATTCAAGATATCTCACGACTTATCAATTATCTTTCTGTGTACATGTCTATTGCCTGTTCGAAAATCGAATTACTGTGAGCTAACATGCTTAAAACAGTGTCCTAAAAGCACCCTTAATCGCCCGATAATATCAATTCTTGCATGGTAATTCTAGTATCTCTGTATTTATGCAATGCATCATCCTTCTGCAAAACCTAATTCCACATTGTCTTTGCTATTTATGCAAGGAATCATCTTTCTGCTAATTGAGTCCATAAGCCAAGCTTGATCGAAAATTGCCGACATGGATGCTTACCGACGTTGACGTGAATAATGTTTAATGATGTCCTAATAAAATTTTTGAATTCTTTTCTTTTGCGATCCTCAACGGCCACAACAGATTAAAGTGAAGATGAAAAGAAAAATATAACAAAATGAAAAAAAAATAATTCAAAAATATTATCAAGATGTTACTTCAAATTGTCCATGCCAGCGCCGGCGATACCATGTAGAACGGTTGGCATTCACGTTAGTGATTTCTGACCAAAATTGACAGAATGGACTCAATTGACAAAATGTGCAAAAGTTTAGGATTAAATTGGTAAAATTAAAAGGTTTAGTGTTGAATTGACAAAAGTGCAATATATTTATGAATTTTTGGAAAAGTTGGAAAAATTAAAAGATTTAGTACTGAATAGACAAAAGTGCAATATATTTATGACTTTTTGAGCAATTTTTCATAAGAAACGCTCAACGTCCTTTAATCTATATACCCATGGTGTTGTTATATATATATATATATATATATATATATATCAAATGGAATATAATCATCTCTACCATATCGTGGACATATCCAACGCTTGTGCACATTTACTAGTATAGATAGGATCTAATTCAAGTATTCTCTATACCTAGATTATATTGGCAACTGAGGGAGTGGGGTCAGACACGAAGATAACCTTGTCAAAAAGAAGGAAAAGAAAAAGAAAAGAAAAAGTTTTTTATGGTGCTTTTTAAAGTATGAGTTTTTGTTGATGGGTATAAAAAAAAAATACGCTCAAGATAATTAAGATTCTCCCTTCTATTTTTTGTCTTCCTTTTCAAAACCCAAAACCCACCCGGCCACCCAAAGAAAAAGGACAAGATTATCTCCGTGGGCCACAAAGTCTGAATAGCTTATTCGGGAATCTTTTTACTATCTCTTGCTGTTGTTTTCTCATCCTAGGTGGGATGCAACTGATATTTTCCCTAAAGCAAAGTTCATGAGTCGAAACAAAGAATATATCATCTGCACACACACACACACACACATTTGTATGCACACGGAGAGCAAACAATAGAAAAAACAAAACCCTAGATGGCGATCGTTCCTTATTGGCCTGAGAAGGAAAGGAAGATGCAATTTTTGCCTGAGCAACTTGGACGGCGGACGGCCGGCCTCAAAAGAGACAGGAAACTGAATCAAAGTCATAATATTAATATATACAAAAGAGAAAACTGAGAGATTTCCTTTCTCTTCTTAATGCTCCAGAGTTTCCTCCTGCTCAGATCGAGAGAATGAGAATGGGAAATAAAAAAAGGCAAATCTATCTTCTCCAGATCTCCTAAACAAGAATATTCAATGCTTCAACTTCCAGGAAAAGATTCTATCTCCCTCTCCTCTCCATGAAAAAAGCCAAAAAAAGGGCATGAAAATATAGAGTAATAAAGAAAAGCAGACACTTCACTCAGTAACCCTTTGTTAAACCCCACACAAGAAACCCTTTGTCTTTTTCACTCGTTATATATGGCGTTAATTACCCTCGTCGCACGCTGCAATCTCAAACCTTCACTGGACTGGTTGTCCGAGTCTTTTCCTGGAAGGGAAGAAGAAACACGAAAGGACAGAGTGAGTGGGAGTAAGTGAAGGGGCAGTTGTCCACCCCTCTCCGAGGACGATGCTGAGGATTACTTGCCCCTGCATTGTCCTTTTATGCTGTTCCTTCTCTCTCCACGCGGTCAATCTCAATGCAACATCTTCTTCTCCTTCTTCTAAAGTCTTGGTCCACCCGCATCAGCATCCCAAGCCAGAAGCTGTCGTCCACGATGTGAATAGGTAAATTGAAAGAATGGACCGGTAAAACCAACCAGCAAATTTCCACATTGTTTCTGTTTTCCTTTCGAATTTTGGGTGCATTCTAGGTACCACGTTTGTGGGATTATCACGTGACAGGTGTCGATGGACCAAAAACACGTGGCGGCTCGTGAAATTGCTCAGTTGGCAAAAGCTGAGCAGAGTACTCTTTTAAGTTTTGGCGCCCTAAAATACTTTCATCCGGCAGTAATGATTTTGCTGCATTTCATATTTGCACTTAGCAGAGGAGATTAGATTTCGAATCGGTCCTTGGAATCTGAAGGCGAGCAATTTTCTTGCAGGAGGGTGAACATATCCGTCGCCAGAAGGCAGCTCCTTGCGGTCCGCGTAAACGACCAGTGCTTGACGGGCAATCCAATCGACGACTGCTGGCGATGTGACCTGAACTGGGAGTCGAACCGCGAGCACCTAGCTGACTGCGCAATCGGGTTCGGCCGCGAGGCACTCGGCGGCAGGGGGGGCAACGTCTACATTGTGACAGACCCATCCGACCCGGACCCAGAGAACCCACCCCCTGGCACACTCCGGTACGGTGTTGTCCAAGCCGGACCCCTCTGGATCATCTTCTCTGGTAATGAACCGGCAACGTCATCCACAATCGAGCTTACCCATGTCATTTATACATGTTTCAAGTGCATGCTTCTGCGGAATTGTCTATAATGTGCTCTGTTTTGTATGTTCAGATGAAGTAGTACTTTAGCCGCTAAACTGGTTCAGCATTTTTCCTTTTTACCCACATAGGTAATATGGTAATCAATCTCAAGAATGAGCTTCTGATCAGCAGTTTCAAGACAATCGACGGGCGGGGCGCCAATGTGGAGATAACGGGTCGCGGTTGCTTGATCATTGATGCCGTCACCAACATCATCGTCCACAATGTGCACATTCACCACTGCAAGCCTTCCGACAATGCCAAGATCCGGATCAGCCCGACACAAGTCTCTGCAAGGGGTAAATCGGACGGCGACGGAATATCCGTCTTTGCATCGTCGAAAGTCTGGATCGACCACTGTTCCCTGTCCTATTGCACGGACGGTCTGATCGATGTCACCGAAGGATCTACAGCAGTCACGATTTCCAACAACGTATTCACCCACCATGATAAGGTGATGCTGCTGGGCCACAGTGACGATTTCACGGCCGACTCAGGGATGCAAGTGACCGTTGCGTTCAACCACTTTGGCGAAGACCTAAAGGAGAGGATGCCACGGTGCCGCTTTGGGTACTTTCATGTTGTGAACAATGACTACACGCAGTGGGGGATGTATGCAGTCGGAGGGAGCGCCCGTCCGACCATTAATAGCCAGGGGAATCGGTATATCGCGCCGCAGGATGGTAACAACAAGCAGGTAAACTTAAAAACATTGTATCTGCATTAATTGATTCTTTAGAGACTATTTTGTGAAATTCAATCATACAGCACCTGCATAATTAGCCTCCTTCAATCTGGTTAGCTAGTGAAACAGGTTGTGGCACGTGAGCTTTTACAGGGTGCTACTTTCATGTCTGTAAAAGTTAAGGAAACATCATGTTAAAATGTATGTAATAAATGTGGTAGTTGGTTTGTAACTGTCGATACGTTGAGTTCAGTAGAAGAAGCCCAGATGATCGAAATGTTTGCTGCGTTACGCCCGATTATTACTTACATGTATTGGAGGAAATAGGTGACGAGGCGAATGGACACAGATGAGAGCGAGTGGAGGAAATGGAATTGGAGATCGGAAGGCGATCTGATGGTGAATGGCGCCTTCTTTGTGACCTCCGGTGCAGACATCAGCCCTCAGTATGCTGAGGCCTCTAGCATGTCGCCATTGTCAGCAAGCTTCATCGATCAGCTCACCGGGGGTGCCGGTGTCTTAGTTGCACAGAGGTAAATCTCGGTGTCTGGTTCAACATTTAGTAGTTGGACAACTAGAGCTATTATTGTCATTTTAGTTTTCCTCCGCTGGTTTATGTTTCTTCCGTCTACTCAGCAGGAGCGGTGCCGGGACGGTGACGAACCCCACCACCCCCGGGTCAAGCGGCGGGGGGGCCGTGACGAACCCCACAAATCCCGGGTCAAGCGGCGGGACCGCGACGAATCCTGGGACGAGTGGCGGAGATGGAAGCTATTACTACCCAGGACAAGGATCGAGCGGAACCGTGCCTGGAACCAGCATTTGGGGATATCCCAACAACGGGATCAACTATGGCGCCACATATGGAAGTGACGCCGGAAGGGCACTTGCCCCCGTAACCACAATCGTCGCCGTATCTGTCATAGCTATTTTAGCATTCTTACAACAAACTCCCCTCTAATGCAACAAGCGCTGTAGAATCTAGAATAGGTAAATTACAGTCTATCCGGCTAATTGTGGTGAAAGGATTGCGGAGAGCTTTTGCTTTTGCTTTTACGTTTTTTTTTTTTTTTTTTGGCAGCATTTGGGTCTTAGCCAACAATAGTTGGATCAACTTGTTAGAGATAGTGGTATGAAAATGTATAGCTACCATAAGCTGTCCTACATATGAGCCCTGTCAATGTTTTCGCATTCAGTAGGAAGTGATGTTTTCTTTTTCCCTCCTTTTTGACCCCTCCAGTGGCTTTCTCTCGCCAAGGAATCATTGCTTGTATTTACATGGAGGCGTTGGCCGCCGAGAAACGGTTTGCACTTGGAGAAACTATCTTATTCTGAAATCTGAGAGGACAAAATTAGGACGGAAAAAAAAAATAGAGCAGCGTAAAATGTAAATGACCTATATCCACCGCCAACTAGGCGACAGGGGTTGCGCGACCACTGGCAAGGCCTGCCTAGGCATGGTCCCCTTGGTTGTATGACCCAGTGTGCTGCCGCTCCGGGCGAGGCTCACCGGACAAGACCAGTCTCTCCTGGGTCGAGGGACACCAGCCACCTTAGCGATGCTGTGCCCAGGTCGGGCAACCCCATGGGAGACTAGCCAGATTGCCACAACCATGCCCCTCTCTCTCTCTCTGGGCCCTTTGGCAAACTGAAAAGAGAAGATGGTAAAACATGAATTACGAAAATTTCTTGAGAGTAAAGTGGAAATAGCATAAATTTACCATTAATTCACGATGATACGTTGGGTCTTCGAAGCAACTGTAAAACATACTTTTTACAGAACAAATGTGGCACAAGTACAGACCCACTTTCCGCCCTTTTGCTTACCCAATAATCCTCTATTGATGGTCCTTCAGGCTTGAGCAGCCACGAATCAAAGAAAGATTCCTCATCGTATCAACGAATTTTTATCATAACATTCCAAGCATTGAAATGCTCTTTTTAAACATTCTAATGGTCGGAATGATATGCATTTAGGACGGCCTAAGTTCTCACTGTATCTTCTCATGATCTCACAAGCGATGAGAGTCATGATGAGTCAAATTCTTGCGAAAGGATTTTATGCCTTCTCCAATGATACCTTTCGCCCAACATCTGTTAATAAAAGTTCTTCACAGTTGCGCGATTAGTTTAAAGAGAGTCATACTCATGCTTTACAGAACAATTGTCGTACCACAATTGTTATTTGTGCAGAGGAAGAGATCATCAGGTAGCGTTGTCCCAAACAACAACAAGTGGATCATTCCAAGAAACAAGGAGAAGTGCTATGTGAGCACCTCCACGAGATTGGCACTCTATGAGGACCCTTGGAAGATCAAGAAGAAGCTAATGCGTAGCAACCTCGGGCGCTTGTTTCGGTGCCTGCTTCCGCCGGACTGCGTGAAGACCGACGTGTTCCCGCAAAGATGGTAGCTTTGTAAAGCCAGTAATAATTATCAGGTTAAGCCAAAAGTTTAAAGACCATAAAAGTGGAAGTCAAATGAATAATGGCCTTTCCAAATCTTAACTAAAAAAATAATAATAATAAAAACTAATCCCCGATAGCTTTGTGAAAAAATAACGGACTTGCCGGAAAAAAGGAAAAGTTAACAGACCCTTTGCTACAGGCATGAGTTTATTCAAGTTATAGATGAAACGCACGATATGCAACCTTCACGCAGGTGATCATGCGCATGAGAGAGAGAGAGAGAGAGAGAGAGAGAGAGAGAGAGAGAGAGAGAAGAGAGTATTATCAGTACCTAATAGGGGAAACATTGAGCTGTCTTTTGCATTTAAGGCTCTTCAGGTGTCCTTGATCCCGGACATACATCCCATCCCTGTTCTTACAGTAAACCCGCCAAGGAAAGAAAGATCAAACAAATGGTAAAATTGCATTAAACACTTACTGATACATCACCGACAATTTCCCAACATCTTAAAGTTCAGCATAATGCACTTTATGGAAAAAATTGCAGCAGAACCATCCCATGACTAATTTCTACAGGAATCAATCATGCATGCTAATTGAAATTGGCTTCCAAAGAGAAAGCGATGAAATAAAGTGAACAGGCTTTCTGCTAGTCTCACTTTGCAGAGATCTCCAGTATCACTCTAAATGAGAGTCATCCAAACAAAATCTGAGATATGAATAGGGAAGACAAAACCTCCAGGGTACAAGTTGAAAGAAAGCCTCATCCTAAGTGAATATACGCAGTGGCATACTCATACTTTGCACACACTAACATTCAATTATTCAAGTAGCTTGATATTTATATAGGATAAACCAATTAATTTAAAAACAACATATTAAGAAAAACAAAGGAATTATATATTTGTTTAATATCATTTGGAAATAAGTTGACCAGAATCATGCTAAATTTTTCAACATCCACCACTCTGCTTTTATTAATCCTTGACAAAAGAAATACAATGCAACTCACACATAAAGGTCATTAGAATTACATTGATCTGATAGACTACCACAACAATGAACCATCGCACAGGGAAAAGAATATAACGAATATGATATATTCAACTATCTATTCAAGAATAACAGCACTTCAGAAGAAATCTCACACTATTCCTTCCATCTCATTGGTGTCTAGCTGTTCATTGATCCTGCGAAAGGAAAACTTGAAGATAAGAACTAGAGGATTAGCATCAACTAACTTCAACACTCAGATGGAAGTCATACCATAGAATATATATATATATATATATATATATATATATATATATAAAAGAATTTGTTAAATGTCACCACCGCCGGAGAAAGCGGCGGCGCTTCCCCGAACATGGCCATCTTCTCTGGATGCTGCGAATTCCTAGCCCTCGAGGTTCGAATGGGAGACCGCGCTCAACGCGTGAATGGGAGAGATTTTCTTGACCAAAAACAAAAGAATATAAAAGTAAAAAAAATTAATTTCTTATTTTTATTTCAAATTTATTTTTAAGCTAAAAATTTATTTCAGAAATAAAAAAATCAAATTGCATTATAAAAAGGTTCCCAAAAATAGAAAAACAAAGAAATAAAATCGTTATTATGCACGCTCTCAACAACTGAGGTCGACTAAATAATCTATTTTCTTTCATTTTACGGAAATTAATAACTTAAAAATAAAAATTTAATTGCTATTGATTAATTTCTTTTTATTTTAATTCTTTTTTTGGCTGCGTATGATAACGTTTCTGTTCCCGGAACAACTTTTGAAACAGAAACACTTTTTTCTGTTTCTGTTCCCAGTAACGATTTCTTGTAATAGAAACACGTTTGGTAACTACATAGAATTTCTGTTCTCAGAACAAAAAAGGAATAGAAACGCGTTTGGTAACTTCAAAAAAATTATGTTCCTAATTTTTTATTATGGACAAGATCAACTATAAAAAAAAAATGAAAGAGAAGACAAATTGGAATTGATCAACTATAAAAAAATGTATTTGGATGCAACTTTGACGTAAATATTGTTTGGTAAAAAATACCCTTTGTGAATGCTTCAGTTTCTCAAGTAATTTTTAATTTTTAATTATTTAATTATTTAATTGCTTTATTTATTTTTTTATTTTTACTTATTCTTATTATTTTGAATTTTAATTTTGAATTTTATTTTAAATAATTTATTTTTTGAAAAAAATTATTTATTATTATTCTTATTTATTAATTTAATTAATTAATTATTTTTTATTTTTTTTATTTCTAATTTTTTATTTTATTTTTTTGAAAAAAAAATTTTATTTTATTTTATTTATTTTTATTATTTTATTTTTATTTTTCATTATTTTATTTTATTTTAATTTTTCATTTTTTGAAAAAAAATTGTTTTTATTGTTTTTATTATTTTTATTTTTAATTACTTTCAAGAAAGTGTTCCCAATTATTTTTAAAAAATGTTCCAAATGTGTTTCTAAAAAGTGTTCCGGGAACACAGAAGCAAGTTCTTTTTTTGTTTTTATTTCTGTTCCAAAAGTGTTTTTGCTTCTCAAAAGTGTTCCCAGAACACTTCGAGATCACTTTTTTACTATACGTATTTCTGTTTCCAAAGTGTTCCAGAACACTTTGGGAATAGAAACACTTTTTTTTAGCGTTACCATATGTAGCATGACTTTCGTATTTCATTATTATTGTTGTTGTTTTATAATTCACAGGTTCGTATGAATTGAGTTATTTAATACATTCATCATAGTAATTCCACATGCACATAATCTGGGCCACTTAGCCATGAAATGGTTAAGGATCATTACGTTCTTTGATCCGTGCTAAATTTGTTATGATGTGTTCATAACTCTTTTTGCCTTGCCAATGCACATCAGAAGCACACAAACTGAGGTATCATTTTAATTACACTCTACAATGAAAAGTAATAGCAAGTCGATCGAATAATTTAGATGGTGCAGTTTGATTCATTTTGATGGATTTTAGATGAATATTCATCCTAGAGTTAGTTGGTTAGACAACTTCACACATTTGAGTTTAGTAATTTTTTCTTTTATCGTATAAAAGCATGATATTGTGCTTTATTAAAAATAACTGCCGTAGAATAAGAAATTTCAAGTGTTAAGTTAGGGTTGTGTCACACAAGAAGTGTGGAATATGGATCACAACCATGTTATCTTTCCTTCTAATAAAATTTGAAAATTCACTAATTAGTCATTTCGGATTTTAGTAAAATAATGACACTTCTTGTATCAATCTCGATCTTACAATACTTCAAAATTTAATCCCGTCCTCTTAATTTTTGATTTCGATATTCAATTTCATCATCTTGATTTGAAGCTATATGAAACTTGTTGATCTTATTAGTGAGTTTAGCTAGGACTAAAACAAGCTTTGACACGATCAGGCTACACAACATGTAATTAAGCGTGTTTGGATAAGATTTAATTAATTTTTTTCATAAATGGATCAACCCATTCATATATGAAAAATAACTTTGTTGCGTGTGTGTCTTCTATTTTAATCTATCACGCTTAAACATGTTTTATTTAGACATGGTGTATTTAGATTTCATAGCAAGAGTTCACGTTGCAAATGCGTAAATTTATTAGAACGTTTGGCCTTTTGGATAAATGAGGTTAAATAAACTTGTTGTATCCGAATTTGAACTAAATTTAACATGACATGAAAACTCTGATCACCAAAGTTAATGTTAGTTGTAAGATTCTCTTTGCTATCATAATGATTTTTTCCTGATTTGACACTAAACCTTGGTTTAGCTTCAATTTTCAATTAATTAGATATTTTTTTAAACATTGTTTTTAACTCATCACTCATCGAATTTCTGTTCGGAGAAATCATTTCACTTTGATATTACGAGTTATTTTATTATTCCACGAATTTCAGGGAAAGGAATTTAGTTCTAAAGAAAAGGAAGTATGCAATTTAGGCAAACGCGGCACGTGCATGGCACGCTCTTTGAATTCACCGCCAAGAACTTCGTCGTCCCCAAAACTGGAAACTTCAGTTCGCTTCCTAACACCGCAGCCCAACGGCTACATCGTATTGTATAGCACGCTCTTTACTTTTTCAAATTCACCGCCAAGAACCTCCTCGTCCCCAAAACAGGAAACTTCGGTTCGCTTCTTAAGACCACACACCAACGGCTACGTCTCATTACATTAGTTTTGTCATCTCCAGAGAGAATTTCCTGTTCTGCAGAAATCCCATATTTCATCCATTCTTCGTTTCGAAGCAGATTACTCTGTTCGCAAAAGGGAATAGCGTCGATTGTTCAGTTCGTTCAATCCTCGGATTTGCTGTACTGGAGCTTCTTGTCCAGTCCGTTTTGCCATACATTTCCAGAAGATTTTGCGAAGAAACTTCCCGGGGCTTTCTCGTGATTGGAATTTCAACATTACCCGTGAAATCCTCTTCAATCCACTCTTGGTAGCAACAGCATGGAACCAGTCTACTGTGGATATAGATTGAGCCTGGAGAGAAGAAATTCCAATTTTTCTGGCGTGCCGACCGCTGTCTTCAACTTCTCGGTCAAGTGGCAACATCTGCTAGTCTTCGTCGATCAAGTGGGAGTCCCGATAAATCTTCAAGACACTACACTTTCTGAGTCGCGTCAGTCGCTTGAGATGCCACTCTGCATCCTACCATGGCAATCCCTCTGCGAAACACACTTGAAGAGAATTCTCGATGCTTTGGATGTTCGTAGCAGCTTTCGAGCTAATCTTATAAGACATATTATGCTTACAGCGTTACGGGGATCAGAACATGGGCATCGACAGTTCGACATGAACATAAATTTGAATTTGGCCACCACAGAGGAAGTCGAAATGGAAGATGTTGAGGAAGTCTCCATTGGAGGATACGAGTCAGATCTCGATCGAGTTGCACAGGGCGTCTCCAAAAGCACTATTGAAAAGCTCGAGCGGAAGAGCTACTTTGCCCAAGATGGTGACAAATGCTGTTGTATTTGTTTAGAGGAACTGAATGGGGCAGATAAAGTGATGGAGATACCGTGTTCGCATCTCTTTCACAGCAGATGCATCGTCAATTGGCTGGAGAGAAACGATTCGTGTCCGCTATGTCGTACCAAAGTAGAAGTAGATCCAAAGTAGTTAGTCAAAGTTTGAAAGATTTTCTCTTTTTTTCGATGGATTAAGTAATTTGTGTGATTACTTTGGAATTACTTCATTAATAATGAAAAGATGCTCTTTCACAGTTCGTTGAAATGGTCAATCTCCATGTCTTAGAAACATTTGCTTTTTACATTTCATGAAGGAAATAGTCTGTGGTTTCTGATGCTGTTCCTTGTTGAATTAGAAAATATGACCCACTGTTATTTGAAGAAAAATATAGGGAAAATTCAGAGCATATATTGCTTGCGATGCACTTTCAGGTGTTGTCCTGAAACATATCTTCTCCAGTACTAATCCATGCCTTAAGGTTTCTTGTTCACATAATATATGAAAGTGTTTCACTTGGTGCCCTGCAGCTTTGTTCAGAAAAATTGGGGGGGGACATCGCAAGGAAATAATCAGATTGTTCCAATAGCGCCTTTTCCTTGGGTCAAGAAAAATTACTATCTGTCATTTCTTAGCAAAGCAATAGAAATTACAACCCAATGCCAACTGCTGAGGTCAACATAACTGGAACCACATTTCAAGATCACGTTCACAAGGCTGAAAATGAAACTTCATTCTCCATGCTGAATTTTAAGCATGTAGGCTCAAAGGCTTATGCTGCCAATGAACTTTAAACGTCCAAAGCCCTTCAGTATTGACCTGAGAAAACACATTTCACTCCATGAGAATACAGGAATAGCATTTCCAAATCATAAAAGATTGACAAAAAGTAACTCACACAAGAGCACTGTAAATGTTCTTGTCTTGTTTTCATTAGTTTTCCTTTGTTCTTGCCCTCACATTAGAGTTGCTCTACTATGTCCTTTGTTACTTATTTGAAAAAAAAATGTCGAGGCCATACTAAAGATTCAATCTGGACATTCTGATACTCACAACTTCCATGCCATGCTCATGCACACACAAACCATCATTTTCATCTTTCAAGTAATAATAAGGGTCAAAACTTTCTCAATCTATCTGAGACACAATTGTAAGTACCAGATCTATCTCTCTCTCCATCTATGTTGCAATGTCCACATTATGCAAAATTACATGTTATTCCTCTACTCGAACATGGCCTTGCATTCAACTATGTAGTGAGAGAAGTCTTGTCACTAATCCTGAGTATGCAGGAATAGCACTATGCCAGCAGTACACTGGAAAATGAAAAGCACGTTGGAAATTTTTTTACATTTTGACTGCCAATATGTTAAGACACTATGGCCTATTTTGGTGAACTGTCTAGTTCAACAAACTTCAGAGTCATCTGTTTTACCTCCAGAACCAATAATAAACAAGTAATCATGATCATATCAGAAATACATCCTCCATAATAGCATGACATTGGGAACAGGAGCTCTCCATCAAAAAACACACAATAATATGCAGCAGATGGGGGAAAAGGGATTCAGGACTTTCAAGTCCTTAGGCATTCCTTACAGGAGGTTTTGGCACTGACCTATGGATCATATTAGGTGTGTTAGTCAAAAGGCACATTCACTGAGAAGAAAACATGAAGTTGGTCATTAGTGCGTGATTCAAACTTATGACCAAACCAAGCAATCCAGTAAGTATGAAAGTTGGAAATAAACACACTTCAACAAATACCATTCACTGACTCAAATTTGCACAAGTGGTCAATCATAGAAAACTATGATTTCTATACAGACAAAGGTGTCGTTGAGAAAAGATGAACTCTGGCAATATGGAGCCGCAGGACATAAATTGTAAAACAAAGACTGGTCAGCTGCATTTCAGGGCTTGAATAAAGCAACATACACATCCTGACAAAAGGAAATGACCGCAACCATAATAAAGCCAAAGAGCAGCAAGACAACCAGAACAATTTTGACCCAGAAAGATTTCCTATACCATAAGCCAGATCTTCCCACCCAGACATAATCCAGTGTACCTTTTAAATCCCTCCTAAATAGGATTACTTGAATACAAGAAAGAAACTGTTGTCTGTGGTCAGTCAATTTCCTTCATTTTCTTCCGCACATCTACTCTATTCTAGCTTTATATTTCAGTTAATTGCTTGTGTGGCTGTTTTAAAACATCATAGGTGAGTTCATATCCTGCTGGGTCTGGAGCTTGGTACATTGTTGTCCTTGATTTGTGTTCGATGGATTCAATTACAAAGCCCGTGCCTTATCCACTAATATTTTTTTTTTGGTAAGGGAAAGAATACATAATAGCTAATCACAACGCTCTTACAAAAATAACAGAATACAGACCTACGTACCCAGGGTTACACAGAATGTCCCCGAGGTATGCAAGGGTGTCTATTCAAACAAAACGCACAAAACGAATGCCCAGCCCAAAACACCAGGGCACCACACCGAAGCCATAAACAGGGGCCAAGAGCAGCTACTTGCCTGGAACAAAGAAAACAAGGCAAAACAAACCGCCAAACAAGAAAATACAATCTAATACAACCTAAGGAAAACACAGCAACTGCAGCTTTGGGCATGTACCCTCCAGGATGCAATCGGGACAGCAAGGACAATGACTGGTCTGGTCTCTCAGGCTCACTCCCGGCAGCAGAAGCAGCTACGGTTCAACCATCATCCAGCAGCAATCTTCCACCACACAGCTGCATAAGCCCAAGCAGAGGTCACCAAGAAAGAAGCAGCCATCACACACAGTGTCATGATTCCCGCAAGATCCAAGCAGAATCCATTCAACAGACAGCAGCATAGTGAAATTCCCAGCGACAGTCGCAACAGCATTATTATCATAATTTTCCAGGACCAAAGGCCAAGAGCAAGGATGCCAATTGAGACACACAATGCAGAAAAGACAACCTCACTAAGTGTAAGTAATACAAGCCAATCGTAAGGAATGACAAACATCAACCAGAAGCATCTATCAGGACCCCCAATGCGAAGCCCCATACAAGCCAACATAGCATCCACCAGGAACGGAGATCTTGGCAGCATGGCAAGCAGCCACCACCACATCCCCCACACAGCCGGGCTCCCGCTAGGTTCCCGCAGCCAATCATAACATAGCAAGACAGCAACACCATGGATCGACCACCTAAGAGAAAATATTGTTCTTTCCAAGTATAGCATAAAGAAACCAGCTAAAATAAACAAACTTTTTTCAGCTTGCTCTAGCTATTTGAAGTCTCTAACAGAACAAAGACCAGTGAATAATAACAGGAAGTAGCTACAGATACTCAAGAAGCCATTACAAGTGGCAGGTCATCCCCAGTGAAACACACATGAACTACTCCTTCTTCGAGGTGTAAGCGCGCCGAATTAACTAGAGACCAAAGCCAAGGCATGCCAATGCTCTGTGCTTGTGGAACGGGGAGACGGAGGACTCGGGAAAAAAAAAAAAAAAAAAGGACTGGCTTCCTGTACTATTCGTTGATTTGTCCTCTCAAAAAAAAGAGGAA
>JAGVVM010021894.1:0-12069 GCA_019149425.1 Psidium friedrichsthalianum
CCTTGGTTACTCTACCTTTCCCTCTCCTTCCCTCTTCATTTTTCTTCTTTGCTCACTTCACCGGAGCCTTCCCTCCATCTCATTCTTGCACCAACGATGTTGCAGCTCCTTGGCGTGGTCCCTCGAGCTTTCAAGCCTTCATCGATAGCTCATCGACATCACCACTTGCTTCAATTCCCGTCGGCCTCTCCCTCACAAGTGCAAAGGAGAAAAAATCGCATTTCGAACTCAGCCGAAAGGCGAATCGAGCTTCATTTTTTCATGTGCAGCCCTAAGGCAAGTGTCCATCTCGCTTTATTACTAATTTGCTCATTTATCTCTCGTTAGAGCACAGACCATTGAAATTGGAAAATGAATACTTGAGATTGAATATTATTTTGCATGAGCTAGAAATCGAGTTAGATCGTACAATTCGTTACCTATGTTGATGTCTACGGGTCTTGTAAGCCAGACATGTGAATTGATCATATTGATTTGAGCTAGTTTGTTAGGAATTGTAATGGATCGAAAGAGGACAACTCGGCTGTGCACATTGGGGGTGATTTCATGTGGCTTGTGAAGCCCATGTTGACTTGGCTAGTTAAAACATTACTATCTAGACTCAGGTAAGCGAAATTTGAGAGCCGATCATCCTGATTATTTTTCGTTTGCGATGAATCGAAGTGGGAACATAAAGAGGAAAGTTCGACCACATGGATAGGGAAAGGATTTGTGAGGTTCTATTGCTTGAATTTGGCATCTACGAGTCTTGGGTAAGCTGGATTTAAGAATGGAACATCCGGATTGCTAATGATTTGTGAGGAATTAGAGTGGGACTATGTATAGAGTTTGACCACATGGTTCGTGAAAGGGCTCGTGGGGTTTATAACTTGTTTGAAGAATCTGGTAGTTTAAGATTGCCATTTGATTTTGGGCATATTGAAATTGAGGTGGGACCATTCGACAAGTTGTTAGATGGATGTAGATCATAATTGAGTTTATGTGGATATTCGACTAGGGGGTTTGGTGGAGAGGATGGACGAATCCTTGTCCTTTTTTCATGTTCGCTATGTCAAATAGACCCATGATTGTCTTGTGCCTTCATTGTGTGACTATATTCAATATTCTACTATCTAGTTGCTTGTTGTGACTTCCCTGAGTATTCTATCGGTAGAGAGCTTGGTAGGGTCTGCTTGAATAAATGAATGGACGATTTGGTCGTTTGGCTAAATGTTTGTTCTTGCTGAGCTTTGGCTTATTCTTTCATCGTAAACCTTTTCCAAATAACCAGGTTTCCGAGGCTCGAGGTAATAGCATTGGTGTTGGAGAGTGGTGAAAGAGATAGTGGAGAGCGTTTCGGATTAGATGTTACCATTTCATTCCTCCCACTGAATTATTTTGCTTTAAAATGAATAATGTACTTGAATGTTGATTTCTTATAAAAATATGTAATTTCCCTTTGGATGAGTGCTATGATATCTATGGTAAGACGTAGCAAACTTAAAGAGGTCGTACCCTTTAGGTGTGCTTGCCTTTCCTTCTCGCATGCACTTGTCTTTCTTTTTGGGTGATCCACTGCTTGTTTTTAGTCTAATCGGCTCCCGCATGCACCCTTTGTATTGTAAGTAATATGAGATTAAAGTAGATAACACGGTTAGCCTAAGAAGGCGGCGAATCCGGGACCCCATTGTGACATGAAGAACCTAGACGATGGGTTAGAAAGTGTCACGCCTCGAGCCCACGAGCCACATGACATCCTTGTCATACCTGTACATTCGAATGGTCGACAATCACGATGACCCAGGAAACTCGTCGTAACCAACGACCTAAGAGCTCCTTAGGTAACGGAAACGACTCCTTCAATCTCATACACAGAAAAAGGGTAGAGAGAGACAGACCAATCAATGCACCAAATCACACTTTATATTACATGCCATTTTCATACAACTATCAAGATGACGTCATATATACAGTTCAAAACTTTCATCACCTCATTACAACCCATTACTCGACCTTTACAACAAAAGGCTCTAGGTCGGTAAGGTTTTCAACTCCAATAGCGAGCAAACCATGCAAATTTCTACTAAAGGGCTTCTATCTCCACCCAACTCATCATTATCTGTCCCACCATCTAGTCTAGGGAAAAACTGAGTCTCTGACCAATTTCCTTTGGGATCCCCCGTCTTACTCGTATTACTTTCACTGCTGGGGATGGGGGTCTGAAAAATAAGAGTAATCATCTATGAGAACAAATCTCAGCAAGCTAACCTCTAAATCCCTTCTCAAATACCAAACACCCTCAGACCCAACTCCACGCCTCATCCAAACTTTCAAACCACATAGTCAAATTTTAAATCATAGGGCCAAGAAAGATCAAGGGCAATACCCAACAAAAAACTCACCGTAAATGGCCATTTATAAAGAAAAACAACTCAGGTCTAATCCAAGACCATAAAACCAAAATATCACATAAAACAGTCAATCAATGGTTCGCTACAAATGGCCAAATTATAAAACAAACAAGTTCAATCTAGGACAATGAATGCAAATACATATGCATGCACGCTCAATCTTGAGCCTTAGATTAGTAGCCAATTTGACCTGCATCATATTAGATCCGACCCGCGTATCGTACGCATCAGGTCCGTGCCTCAACCCACGTATGAGATGCCTCAAGTCGACACCTTATCGCTCCAGTTACGTCACGTCAAGCATATCAGGGCGTACTGTGCCTCAACCCATGTCATATAGGCACCTCAAGTCGACAAACTTATCTCTCCAATTCCCAGTGTTATATAGGCACCTCAGGGTCATTCTTGACCCGTGTCATAGAGACACCTCAGGTCAACACACTTATCTCTCCAATTCTCTGTGTCATATAGGCACCTCAGGGTCATCATCTATGGTTGCGTATTATGTCAATTCACAATGATATGTAATTCACACACTGTCACCCGAGAAATCCATCGCTCTAGCCGTTCAGACTAATAAAATCCATTAATTCATTTGGACAAAAATCATCGCCAAGTACGTTAGACTACATTTCAAATACGAGTCTAAATATATCAATACACATATCTCACCAAATGGCCGTGCTAATCAATCTGTTTCACATGCTTAACTTTATTAAAAATGCCCATTTCTCACGTGGGGCCCAAAATGACCAAATAATTATTTCCAAGCATATGTGAATAATCCTCAAATATTATTTTGAATATGAACACGAGCCCCAAATATTTGAAATAGTGATATAAAATATTGTTTGGGCCCGATTTTGCATAAAATGCTCCAAAATATATTTTTCGATTCGAACCATATGGGACCCACAAAAAATTGTCATTTTCAAACCAAAATTAAATTGGTTAGCACATGAACAGTGTTCAGAGGTTTGTGAACAGTGATTTCAAAACTATTTGGCCTGTTTTTGCTCTAAATATCCAGAAATCCATTTTTCGGTACTGGAACCTCACGGGACCCACATCAACCACCACCAACAGCATATATTCAGCCAAGATAGCAACATACCAAGCATAAATAATATATCACAGCCTCACCACAGAATCGATTTACACAAATACGTCAATTCCGGCAATTTTTCTTAACCGAATTACCTCGAATCGGACCCTAGAGCTAGTCCATGGCATGTAAAATATTCTAATCGAGAAATAGAGGTTTAAATTACCTAATCGAGGCTGACACGAAGTTGAGAAAATTACAGAAGCAGGCAACGCATGGCGGCGACCGACAAAACACGACGGATTCCAGTGGATTTAGTTCAAATCGGGGCTGATCAAGGGCTGAACGGGGTGGTTCACAAGCTGAAAATCAATATTTTCACATGAAATATAAGCTCTAAGGGTCGCTGGGGTTAACACATATCAACATGAGCTACATGTCAAATTCGGGTAATATAAAACTAGTTCGTCGATTGAAACGGCAAAGCAGATTTGAAAGGTCAAATGACCTCGGCTCAAAGTGATTCAAAGTTGTGTGAACTCATCTCGAATAGGACTACGACATATCCAAAATCACGAAAATCCAATAGTCGTATTTCTATCAACGGCCAGTTGAAGTTGGCGGCAGAAATCTAGAGCCAGCAGAGAGAGAGAGAAAATCGAAAATTTAGAGAGAGAGGGAGAGAGAGAGAGAGAGAGAGAGGGAGAGAGAATCTGATGATAATTATGAAGGAGAGAGAGTAGTTTGACCAATAAATATGTTGAGGATAATTTTCGCTGGTGACTATTGAATGAAAGTGACATAAAGCTAAACGAATGGACTGATTTTTGGACTATCAGTGAATTTTCGGACTGATAAGGGTCTGGGCACCAATAATTTTGGTCAAACTAGTCAAATTGGTCAAAAAGATGATCGATGAGACATTTCTTGAAATTCGTGAAATTTCAAGACCGGTGGGGGCTCAATCGGTGCTGATTTTGCTCAATCGCGATCGGAAAATAACTCGAAATGCCATCGAACAATTTTTCTAGCCTTGCTAAAATTACTAACACCCTCTAACCATGGATTTTAGCACAAACTAGGGGCGAGATGGCAATTTTCAATTTTGTCCTTTTCTCTAGGCATTCCAATATCAAACTGCTAATTCATACCTTTCGAGGCGACATTCAATTTCAACCTCCGTAACACTCTTGAGATTCGATTGTCCTATTCTGAAACTCAATTCGCGGCCTCATTCATAAGACAACAACTTTAAATAATTTCTCAAACTAACGGGCGGCTTTAGGAGTTACGCATATCGACCATTTAGTCTATGTGCTTATATTCCTAGCTAACATTTCCCATTTGGTTAGTCATCTCAGAGTGGCAGCTCCAAGTGAGATTCATTTATAGCGCCTCCATGAAATAATCATTATATATTCGAATTCTAGAAAAAGGGATCAAAACTCAGGATGTCACAGAAAGAGTGCAAGGATCATGAATCAAATCAAAAAACTATCAAAAGGAAAAACAATCTAAAGCTAGTGGATACTGACTAAATTGTTGATATGTTATGTCTTTTTCTTTTTCACATGTTTGGTGGCAGGTGAACCTTGAATGATGGTGGAAAGCATGACTAATGGATGTTTTTATTTGTGAATTATCGATTGAATGTGTTGTTCTTGACTGATGTGAGGTTATTGGTGTTTATGTTGCTGATGTGACGCTGCTGGAGTTTTTATCTATGCATGTTAGGTTATGCTTGCTCTAAATAGCTGCCGCATCATCTACATCTTCGAATTGTGCACTATTATTAGTGCACAATTCGAAGATGTAGATGCACCAGCAGCTATTTAGAGCAAGCATAACCTAACATGCATAGATAAAAACTCCAGCAGCGTCACATCAGCACACCATAACACCAATAACCTCACATCAGTCAAGAACAACACATTCAATCGATAATTCACAAATTAAAAACATCCATTAGTCATGCTTTCCACCATCATTCAAGGTTCACCTGCCACCAAACATGTGAAAAAGAAAAAGACATAACATATCAACAACTCAGTCAATATCCACTAGCTCTAGATTGTTTTTCCTTTTGATAGTTTTTTGATTTGATTCATGATCCTTGCACTCTTTCTGTGACATCTTGAGTTTCGATCCCTTTTTCTAGAATTCGAATATATAATGATTATTTCATGGAGGCGCTATAAATGAATCTCACTTGGAGCTGGTACTCTGAGATGACTAACCAAAGGGAAATGTTAGCTAAGAATATAAGCACGTAGACTAAATGGTCGATACGCGTAACTCCTAAAGCCGCCCGTTAGTTTGAGAAATTATTTAAAGTTGTTGTCTTATAAATGAGGCCGCGAATTGAGTTTCAAAATAGGACAATCGAATCTTAAGAGTGTTACGGAGGTTGAAATTGAATGTCGCCTCGAAAGGTATGAATTGGCAGTTTGACATTGGAATGCCTAGAGAAAAGAACAAAATTGAAAATTGCCATCTCGCCCCTAGTTTGTGCTAGAATCCATGGTTAGAGGGTGTTAGTAATTTTAGCGAGGCTAGAAAAATTGTTCAATGGCATTTCGAGTTATTTTTCGATCGCGATTGAACAAATCAGCATCGATTGAGCCCCCACGGTCTTGAAATTTCACGAATTTCGAGAAATGTCTCATCGATCATCTTTTTGACCAATTTGACTAGTTTGACCAAAATTATTGGTGCTCAGACCCTTATCAGTCCGAAAATTCACTGATAGTCCAAAAATCAGTCCATTCGTTTAGCTTTATGTCACTTTCATTCAATAGTCACCGACGATAATTATCCTCAAGATATTTATTGGTCAAACTACTCTCTCTCCTTCATAATTATCACCAGATTCTCTCTCTCTCTCTCTCTCTCTCTCTCTCCTCTCTCTCTCTAAATTTTCGATTTTCTCTCTCTCTCTGCTGGCTCTAGATTTCTGCCGCCAACTTCAACTGGCCGTTGACGGAAATCCGACTATTGGATTTTCGTGATTTTTGGATATGTCGTAGTCCTATTCGAGATGAGTTCACACAACTTTGAATCACTTTGATCCGAGGTCATTTGACCTTTCAAATCTGCTTTGCCGTTTTAATTGACGAACCAGTTTTATGTTACCCGAATTTGACATGTAGCTCATGTTGATATGTGTTAACCCCAGTGACCCTTAGAGCTTATTTTCATGTGAAAATATTGATTTTCAGCTTGTGAACCACCTCGTTCAGCCCTTGATCATCCCCGATTTGAACTAAATCCACTGGAATCCGTCGTGTTTTGTCGGTCGCCGCCGTGCGTTGCGTTACTGCTTCTGTTTTCTCAACTTCGTGTCAGCCTTGATTAGGTAAGTTAAACCTCTATTTCTCGATTAGAATATTTTATATGCCATGGACTAGCTCTGGGGTCTGATTCAAGGTAAATCAAGTTAAGAAAAATTGCCGAATTGGCGTATTTGTGTAAATCGATTCTGTGGTGAGGCTGTGATATATTATTTATGCTTGGTATGTTGCTATCTTGGTTGAATATATGCTGTTGGTGGTGGTTGATGTGGGTCCCGTGAGGTTCGAGTACCAAAAATGAATTTCTGGATATTTAGAGCAAAAACATGCCAAATATTATTTTGAAATCACTATTCACAAACCTCTGAACACTGTTCATGTGCTGTCCAATTTAATTTTGGTTTAAAAATGACAATTTTTTTGTGGGTCCCATGTGGTTCGAATATCGAAAAATATATTTTGGAGCATTTTATGCAAAATCGGGCCCAAACAATATTTTATATTACTATTTCAAATATTTGAGGCTCGTGTTCATATTCAAAATAATATTTGAGGATTATTCACATATGCTTGGAAATAATTATTTGGTCATTTTGGGCCCCACGTGAGAAATTGACATTTTTAATAAAATTAAGCATGTGAAACAGATTGATTGGCACGGCCATTTGGTCAGATATGTGGATTGATATATTTAGACTCGTATTTGAAATGTAGTCTAACGTACTTGGTCGATAATTTTTGTCCAAATAAACTTAATAGATTTTATTAACCTGAAGGGCTAGAGCGATGGATTTCACGGGTGACAGTGGGTGAATTACATATCATTGTGAATTGACATAATACGCAGCCATAGAAGATGGCCCTGAGGTGCCTATATGACACGGAGAATTGGAAAGATAAGTGTGTTGACCTGAGGTGTCTCTATGACACGGGTCAAGAATGACCCTGAGGTGCCTATATAACACTGGGAATTGGAGAGATAAGTTTGTCGACTGGAGGTGCCTATATGACATGGGTCGAGGCACAATACGCCCTGATATGTTTGACGTGACGTAGCTGGAGCGATAAGGTGCCGACTTGAGGCATCTCATACGTGAGTTGAGGCACGGACCTGATGCGTATGATACGCGGGTTGGACCTAATATGATGCAGGTCAAATTGGCTACTAATCTGAGACTCAAGATTGAGCGTGCATGTATATGTATTTGCATTCATTGTCCTGGATTGGACTTGTTTGTTTTATAACTTGGCCATTTGTAGCGAACCATTGATTGGTTGTTTTATGTGATATTCTGGTTTTATGGTCTTGAATTAGACCTGAATTGTTTTTCTTTATAAATGGCCATTTATGGTGAGTTTTCTGTTGGGCGTTGCCCTTGATCTTTCTTGGCCTATGATTTAAAATTTGACTATGTGGTTTGAAAGTTTGGATGAGGCGTGGAGTTGGGTCTGAGGGTATTTGGTATTCTGAGAAGGGATTTAGAGGTTAGCTTGCTGAGATTTGTTCTCATAGATGATTACTCTTATTTTTCAGATCCCCATCCTCAGCAGTGAAAGTAATACGAGTAAGACGAGGGATCCCAAAGGAAATTGGTTCAGAGACTCAGTTTTTCCCTAGACTAGATGGTGGGACAGATAATGATGAGTTGGGTGGAGATAGAAGCCCTTTGGTAGAAATTTGCATGGTTTGCTCGCTATTGGAGTTGAAAACCTTACCGACCTAGAGCCTTTTATTGTAAAGGTCGAGTAATGGGTTGTAATGAGGTGATGAAAGCTTTGAACTGTGTATGTGACGTCATCTTGACAGTTGTATGAAAATGGCATGTAATATAAAGTGTGATTTGGTGCATTGATTGGTCTACCCTTTTTTCTGTGTATGAGATTGAAGGAGGTCATTTCCGTTACCTAAGGAACTCTGAGGTCGTTTGGTTACGACGAATTTCCTGGGCCATTGTGATTGTCGACCATTCGAACGTATAGGTATGACAAGGATGTCACGTGGCTCGTGGGTTCAAGGCGTGACACTTTTTAACCCATCGTCTTGGTTCTTCATGTCACAATGGGGTCCCGAATTCGCCGCCTTCTTAGGCTAACCGTGTTATCTACTTTAATCTCATATTACTTACAATACAAAGGGTGCATGCGGGAGCTGATTAGACTAAAAACAAGCAGTGGATCACCCAAAAAGAAAGACAAGTGCATGCGAGAAGGAAAGGCAAGCACACCTAAAGGGTACGACCTCTTTAAGTTTGCTACGTCTTACCATAGATATCATAGCACTCATCCAAAGGGAAATTACATATTTTTATAAGAAATCAACATTCAAGTACATTATTCATTTTAAAGCAAAATAATTCAGTGGGAGGAATGAAATGGTAACATCTAATCCGAAACGCTCTCCACTATCTCTTTCACCACTCTCCAACACCAATGCTATTACCTCGAGCCTCGGAAACCTGGTTATTTGGAAAAGGTTTACGATGAAAGAATAAGCCAAAGCTCAGCAAAAACAAACATTTAGCCAAACGACCAAATCGTCCATTCATTTATTCAAGCAGACCCTACCAAGCTCTCTACCGATAGAATACTCAGGGAAGTCACAACAAGCAACTAGATAGTAGAATATTGAATATAGTCACACAATGAAGGCACAAGGCAATCATGGGTCTATTTGACATAGCGAACATGAAAAAAGACAAGGATTCGTCCATCCTCTCCACCAAACCCCCTAGTTGAACATCCACATAAACTCAATTACGATCTACATCCATCTAACAACTTGTCGAATGGTCCTACCTCAATTTCAATATGCCCAAAATTAGATAGCAATCTTAAACTACCAGATTCTTCAGACAAGTTATAAACCCCACGAGCCCTTTCACGAAACCATGTGGTCAAACTCTATACATAGTCCCACTCTAATTCCTCACAAATCATTAGCAATCCGGATGTTCCATTCTTAAATCCAGCTTACCCAAGACTCGTAGATGCCAAATTCAAGCAATAGAACCTCACAAATCCTTTCCCTATCCATGTGGTCGAACTTTCCTCTTTATGTTCCCACTTCGATTCATCGCAAACGAACAATAATCAGGATGATCGGCTCTCAAATTTCGCTTACCTGAGTCTAGATAGTAATGTTTTAACTAGCCAAGTCAACATGGGCTTCACAAGCCACACGAAATCACCCCCAATGTGCACGGCCGAGTTGCCCTCTTTCGATCCATTACAATTCCTAATAAACTGGCTCAAATCAATATGATCAATTCACATGTCTGGCTTACAAGACCCGTAGACATCAACATAGGTAATGAATTGTACGATCTAACTCGATTTCTAGCTCATGCAAAATGATATTCAATCTCAAGTATTCATTTTCCAATTTCAATGGTCTGTGCTCTAACGAGAGATAAATGAGCAAATTAGTAATAAAGATAGATGGACACTTGCCTTAGGGCTGCACATGAAAAAATGAAGCTCGATTTGACTTTCGGCTAAGTTCGAAATGCGATTTTTTTCTCCTTTGCACTTGTGAGGGAGAGGCCGACGGGAATTGAAGCAAGTGGTGATGTCAATGAGCTATCGATGAAGGCTTGAAAGCTTGAGGGACCACCGCCAAGGAGCTGCAACATCGTTGGTGCAAGAGTGAGATGGAGGGAAGGCTCCGGTGAAGTGAGCAAAGAAGAAAAATGAAGAGGGAAGGGAGAGGGGAAGGGTAGAGTAACCAAGGTGGAAGGGGGGCTGTTCATGTAAGAAGAAGGGAAAAATAGTGGGGAGGGTGAGAATAGGGTCTTATATAGGGTAGGGTTAGAAGGGTTCCTAGAATAAAGTTTCGTGCCCCAATTTCATACCACATTTTTGCGCAAACAAAATCACTGTAACCCAAGAACGATGAACAAAATAATAGTCCACACTTTACCCTACCATAACTAACATTCCAATTTATAATTTCTGACACTTAATATCAAAATCACCAAATCCACTTGTTTAAATAATTCAGTATAAATTCGGGCCATCACACTTTAACCGGGCTTATAGGCTCTTCATCATCATCATATGTAGGTTCTTCAACTAGTTCAAGTACTTCAATTGCCATTGTTGTTCCATGCATCTTCTTCGCATGAGCTCTAGTAGTTGGTGCCTGTTTTGGTGCTGGAGCTGATGTTTCTTTCTTTGTAGCACTTTTCCTTGGCACACCACTGGACTCTTAAGTTAAGTCGCATTGAGTGATAAGAATCTCGGTATTCAACCCAGGCTACAACAATAATCACATGGTCAATGATATGAAATATAATAATTGAAATGCACTGTCGCTTCCTCACCATGAAAATAATAATAAATAATATTTCTAAGACCATTATCATCTTTGAAGAATTGCAACCCGTCACACAAAGACTTTCTAGGGACACAATAATGCAACTTATCTACTTTGCATCTAAAATAATACATTATCTCCTTATGGAATTAAATATAGGATGCCTTGCTTACATCGACAAAGATGGTACCTTCAAGCCCACCTTTATATTCCAACTCATGGATGCCAGTAACAAATTTTCCACCATACCACACAATAATAGCTATAAGATGTTGCTTGTCCCCATGCCAACACTGCAACCAAGGAAAAAAGTTATTATGTGTTGGGACCACAACACAACTTTTTGAGCAACAGGCAACAAAGCAAAAAAGGACAAATTTTTTTAACAAGGTCCCCATTGAGCAACAAAGACTAATAAACTATTACAAATGCACTGTCAAGGTCCCTACCGAGCTCTATTTTTATACACAATAGAGACGAAATGCAAGAAACACCCAATTTGTTTCACATGGAGGTCCTACCAAGCAAAAAATCCCCAATAATTTATCACAAACGTCACAAAGTTATTTCGAGGTCTCAATTGAGCTCTATCTTTTTTCCGCAACAAAGACCAAAGCAACAAAAATCGAGTTTTTTTTCACATGAAAGTCCCATTGAGCTCTACTTTCATGCAAAATTCCCCAGAGCACCATTGTCCCCACACATTCACTAACATCAATGGAGAAAGCCTACGGAGCCCTGATTTTGCTCCACTTCCAAAAGCTCTAATTTCTCTATCCAATTGGAGTCCTAATTTTTCTTTTCCAATCAATTTCATGAACAATGGGGAAGCTTACATACATATCAGAGCCGGCATGGTGAGTGATGGAGTATGACTGCAAGTGACGGCAAATGAGCGACAGGAATGTGAAGGGGAATGGTACGATGTTGCAATGGACAAGACAAAGCTTTAGTTTTGTTTTGTGAAGGGGAATCACTCCTTGTGCGATTTGTTATTTCTTTAGTTAATCTGATGAAGAAAATGAACCC
>JAGVVM010021895.1:0-12747 GCA_019149425.1 Psidium friedrichsthalianum
TGTGCTGTTAAGTGGTGGTTGATGTGGGTCCCGTGAGGTTCGAGTACCAAAAAATGAATTTCCTGGATATTTAGAGCAAAACATGCCAATAGTATTTTGAATCACTATTCACAAACCTCTGAACACTGTTCATGTGCTGTCCAATTTATTTTGGTTTAAAAATGACAATTTTTTTTGTGGGTCCCATGTGGTTCGAATATCGAAAATATATTTTGGAGCATTTTATGGAAAATCGGGCCCAAACAATATTTTATATTACTATTTCAAATATTTGAGGCTCGTGTTTCATATTCAAAATAATATTTGAGGATTATTCACATATGCTTGGAATAATTATTTGGTCATTTGGGCCCCACGTGAGAAATTGACATTTTTAATAAAATAGCATGTAAAACAGATTGATTGGCACGGCCATTTGGTCAGATATGTGGATTGATATATTTAGACTCGTATTTGAAATGCAGTCTAACGTACTTGGTCGATAATTTTTGTCCAAATAAACTTAATAGATTTTATAACCTGAAGGGCTAGAGCGATGGATTTCACGGGTGACAGTGGGTGAATTACATATCATTGTGAATGACATAATATGCAGCCATAGAAGATGGCCCTGAGGTGCCTATATGACACGGAGAATTGGAAAGTAAGTGTGTTGACCTGAGTGTCTCTATGACACGGTCAAGAATGACCCTGAGGTGCCTATATAACACTGGGATTGGAGAGATAAGTTTGTCGCTGGAGGTTGCCTATATGACATGGGTCGAGCACAATACGCCCTGATATGTTTGACGTGACGTAGCTGGAGCGATAAGTGCCGAACTGAGGCATCCCATACGTGAGTTTGAGGCACGGACCTGATGCGTATGATACGCGGGGTTGGACCTAATATGACGCAGGTCAAATTGGCTACTAATTTGAGACTCAAGATTGAGCGTGCATGTATATGTATTTGCATTCATTGTCCTGGATTGGACTTTGTTTGTTTTATAACTTGGCCATTTGTAGCGAACCATTGATTGGTTGTTTTATGTGATATTCTGGTTTTATGGTCTTGATTAACCTGAATTGTTTTTCTTTATAAATGGCAATTTATGGTGAGTTTTCTGTTGGGGCGTTGCCCTTGATCTTTTCTTGGCCCTATGATTTAAAATTTGACTATGTGGTTTGAAGTTTGGATGAGGCGTGGAGTTGGGTCTGAGGGTATTTGGTATTCTGAGAAGGATTAGAGGTTAGCTTGCTGAGATTTGTTCTCATAGATGATTACTCTTATTTTTCAGATCCCCATCCTCAGCAGTAAAGTAATACGAGTAAGAACGAGGGATCCCAAAGGAAATTGGTTCAGAGACTCAGTTTTTCCCTAGACTAGATGGTGGGACAGATAATGATATTTGGTGGTAGATAGAAGCCCCTTTGGTAGAAATTTGCATGGTTTGCTCGCTATTGGAGTTGAAAACCTTACCGACCTAGAGCCTTTTATTGTAAAGGTCGAGTAATGGGTTGTAATGAGGTGATGAAAGCTTTGAACTGTGTATGTGACGTCATCTTGACAGTTGTATGAAAATGGCATGTAATATAAAGTGTGATTTGGTGTCATTGGATTGGTCTAACCTTTTTCTGTGTATGAGATTGAAGGAGGTCATTTCCGTTACCTAAGGAACTCTGAGGTCTTTTGGTTACGACGAATTTCCTGGGCCGTTGTGATTGTCGACCATTCGAACATATAGGTATGACAAGGATGTCACGTGGCTCGTGGGTCAAGGCGTGACACTTTTTAACCTATCGTCTTGGTTCTTCATGTCACAATGGGGTCCCGAATTCGCCGCCTTCTTAGGCTAACCGTGTTATCTACTTTAATCTCATATTACTTACAATACAAAGGGTGCATGCGGGAGCTGATTAGACTAAAAACAAGCAGTGGATCACCCAAATAGAAAGACAAGTGCATGCGAGAAGGAAAGGCAAGCACACCTAAAGGGTACGACCTCTTTAAGTTTGCTACGTCTTACCATAGATATCATAGCACTCATCCAAAGGGAAATTACATATTTTATAAGAAATCAACATTCAAGTACATTATTCATTTTAAAGCAAAATAATTCAGTGGGAGGAATGAAATGGTAACATCTAATCCGAACGCTCTCCACTATCTCTTTCACCACTCTCCAACACCAATGCTATTACCTCGAGCCTTGGAAACCTGGTTATTTGGAAAAGGTTTACGATGAAAGAATAAGCAAAGCTCAGCAAAAACAAACATTTAGCCAAACGACCAAATCGTCCATTCATTATTCAAGCAGACCCTACCAAGCTCTCTACGATAGAATACTCAGGGAAGTCACAACAAGCAACTAGATAGTAGAATATTGAATATAGTCACACAATGAAGGCACAAGGCAATCATGGGTCTATTTGACATAGCGAACATGAAAAAAAGACAAGGATTCGTCCATCCTCTCCACCAAACCCCCTAGTTGAACATCCACATAAACTCAATTACGATCTACATCCATCTAACAACTTGTCGAATGGTCCTACCTCAATTTCAATATGCCCAAAATTAGATAGCAATCTTAAACTACCAGATTCTTCAGACAAGTTATAAAAACCACGAGCCCTTTCACGAAACATGTGGTCAAACTCTATACATAGTCCCACTCTAATTCCTCACAAATCATTAGCAATCCGGATGTTCCATTCTTAAATCCAGCTTACCCAAGACTCGTAGATGCCAAATTCAAGCAATAGAACCTCACAAATCCTTTCCTATCCATGTGGTCGAACTTTCCTCTTTATGTTCCCACTTCGATTCATCGCAAACGAACAATAATCAGGATGATCGGCTCTCAAATTTCGCTTACCTGAGTCTAGATAGTAATGTTTTAACTAGCCAAGTCAACATGGGCTTCACAAGCCACACGAAATCACCCCCAATGTGCACGGCCGAGTTGCCCTCTTTCGATCCATTACAATTCCTAATAAACTGGCTCAAATCAATATGATCAATTCACATGTCTGGCTTACCCAAGACCCGTAGACATCAACATAGGTAATGAATTGTACGATCTAACTCGATTTCTAGCTCATGCAAAATGATATTCAATCTCAAGTATTCATTTTCCAATTTCAACGGTTGTGCTCTAACGAGAGATAAATGAGCAAATTAGTAATAAAGATAGATGGACACTTGCCTTAGGGCTGCACATGAAAAAATGAAGCTCGATTTGACTTTCTGCTAAGTTCGAAATGCGATTTTTTTCTCCTTTGCACTTGTGAGGGAGAGGCCGACGGGAATTGAAGCAAGTGGTGATGTCAAGGAGCTATCGATGAAGGCTTGAAAGCTTGAGGGACCCCCACTAAGGAGCTGCAACGTCGTTGGTGCAAGAGTGAGATGGAGGGAAGGCTCCGGTGAAGTGAGCAAAGAAGAAAAATGAAGAGGGAAGGGAGAGGGGAAGGGTAGAGTAACCAAGGTGGAAGGGGGGCTGTTCATGTAAGAAGAAGGGAAAAATAGTGGGGAGGGTGAGAATAGGGTCTTATATAGGGTAGGGTTAGAAGGGTTCCTAGAATAAAGTTTCGTGCCCCAATTTCATACCACATTTTTGCGCAAACAAAATCACTGTAACCCAAGAACGATGAACAAAATAATAGTCCACACTTTACCCTACCATAACTAACATTCCAATTTATAATTCTGACACTTAATATCAAAATCACCAAATCCACTTGTTAAATAATTCAGTATAAATTCGGGCCATCACACTTTAACCGGGCTTATAGGCTCTTCATCATCATCATATGTAGGTTCTTCAACTAGTTCAAGTACTTCAATTGCCATTGTTGTTCCATGCATCTTCTTCGCATGAGCTCTAGTAGTTGGTGCCTGTTTTGGTGCTGGAGCTGATGTTTCTTCTTTGTAGCACTTTTCCTTGGCCACACCACTGGACTCTTAAGTTAAGTCGCATTGAGTGATAAGAATCTCGGTATTCAACCCAGGCTACAACAATAATCACATGGTCAATGATATGAAATATAATAATTGAAATGCACTGTCGCTTCCTCACCATGAAAATAATAATAAATAATATTTCTAAGACCATTATCATCTTTGAAGAATTGCAACCCGTCACACAAAGACTTTCTAGGGACACAATAATGCAACTTATCTACTTTGCATCTAAAATAATACATTATCTCCTTATGAATTAAATATAGGATGCCTTGCTTACATCGACAAAGATGGTACCTTCAAGCCCACCTTTATATTCCAACTCATGGATGCCAGTAACAAATTTTCCACCATACCACACAATAATAGCTATAAGATGTTGCTTGTCCCCATGCCAACACTGCAACCAAGGAAAAAAGTTATTATGTGTTGGGACCACAACACAACTTTTTTGAGCAACAGGCAACAAAGCAAAAAAAGGACAAATTTTTTTAACAAGGTCCCCATTGAGCAACAAAGACTAATAAACTATTACAAATGCACTGTCAAGGTCCCTACCGAGCTCTATTTTTATACACAATAGAGACGAAATGCAAGAAACACCCAATTTGTTTCACATGGAGGTCCTACCAAGCAAAAAATCCCCAATAATTTATCACAAACGTCACAAAGTTATTTCGAGGTCTCAATTGAGCTCTATCTTTTTCCGCAACAAAGACCAAAGCAACAAAAATCGAGTTTTTTTTCACATGAAAGTCCCATTGAGCTCTACTTCATGCAAAATTCCCCAGAGCACCATTGTCCCCACACATTCACTAACATCAATGGAGAAAGCCTACGGAGCCCTGATTTGCTCCACTTCCAAAAGCTCTAATTTCTCTATCCAATTGGAGTCCTAATTTTTCTTTTCCAATCAATTTCATGAACAATGGGGAAGCTTACATACATATCAGAGCCGGCATGGTGAGTGATGGAGTATGACTGCAAGTGACGGCAAATGAGCGACAGGAATGTGAAGGGGAATGGTACGATGTTGCAATGGACAAGACAAAGCTTTAGTTTTGTTTTGTGAAGGGGAATCACTCCTTTGTGCGATTTGTTATTTCTTTAGTTAATCTGATGAAGAAAATGACCTCATTTTAGATGTGGTGCCACATCGGATGAAATAGCAATAGTTTTTAAAGTCCACGTGCATGGGGTTTCTTAAAAATTTGCCAACTCGGCAATAATTTTAATTGAAAAAAGCCACATATTGATTTTTGCTGAAAATTCTAACCGAAGGCACCAAAGTGATCATTTTATCTTCGACTTGACATTGAAGTAATCCGATTAAAACTTGACACCAAAGTGATTTCCATACACTATTTTTGGCACTAATAGTGTCATTTTCCCATATTGTAATCCACGATTATCATCATTTAGTTCATTAATAAGCTTGTTGCACAATAATGCATTATACCAATTATTTTGTCTAGTTTCATCCCGACTCCTGAGGTATCTTAACACACCGAACTGCCCCACTCGAGGTATCCCGAACACTCTAGGGCATTCCGATTTTATAGGGCCTCTCAATTTTGAGGCATCTCGACTCTATAGGCATCTCGACTCTATGAGGCATCTCTACTCCGAGGTATCTCGAATACTCCCGTGGCATGCTGACTCTACCAGGCATCTTTGCTACTATTATGTGGTCAATGGTCATAACTTTTCATATACTTTCTAATTTTAATTACATAGTGATAATACACATAATGACATTGTAACAATATAATTTTCCTTGGATGAACTATAGCATCCTAGGGCGCCATCTCTTCTAAGCTAATCAAGGTCTAATTTAATTTTATTATACTTATATATAGAGTGCATGCGGAAGCTTAGCGGACTAAAAACAAGCAGTGGCCATATATCACTTACAAATGTACTCCAAAAGAGTAGCATGACGCCTAAAAGGGGTATGACCTTACTCATATGGTTTACTAAACTGTACTACATGCGTCGCATGTAGTACAGTTTAGTAAACCATATGAGTAAGGTCATACCCCTTTTAGGCGTCATGCCTACTCTTTTGGAGTACATTTGTAAGTGATTATATGGCCACTGCTTGTTTTTAGTCCGCTAAGCTTCCGCATGCACTCTATTATATAAGTAATAACAAATTAAATTAGACCTTGATTAGCTTAGAAGAGATGGCGCCCTAGGATGCTATAGTTCATCCAAGGAAAATTATATTGTTACAATGTCATTATGTGTATTATCACTATGTAATTAAAATTAGAAAGTATTATGAAAAGTTATGACCATTGACCACATAATAGTAGCAAAGATGCCTGGTAGAGTCAGCATGCCACGGGAGTATTCGAGATACCTCGGAGTAGAGATGCCTCATAGAGTCGAGATGCCTCATAGAGTCGAGATGCCTCAAAATTGAGAGGCCCTATAAAATCGGAATGCCCTAGAGTGTTCGGGATACCTCGAGTGGGGCAGTTCGGTGTGTTAAGATACCTCAGGAGTCGGGATGAAACTAGACAAAATAATTGGTATAATGCATTACTTGTGCATACAAGCTTATTAATGAACTAAATGATGATAATCGTGGATTACAATATGGGGAAAATGACACTATTAGTGCCAAAAATAGTGTATGGAAATCACTTTGGTGTCAAAGTTTTAATCGGATTACTTCAATGTCAAGTCGAAGATAAAATGATCACTTTGGTGCCTTCGGTTAGAATTTTCAGCCAAAATCAATATGTGGCTTTTTTCAATTAAAATTATTGGCGAGTTGGCAAATTTTTAAGAAACCCCATGCACGTGGACTTTAAAACTATTGCTATTTCATCCGATGTGGCACCACATCTAAAAATGAGGTCATTTTCTTCATCAGATTAACTAAAGAAATAAACAAATCGCACAAAGGAGTGATTCCCCTTCACAAAACAAAACTAAAGCTTTGTCTTGTCCATTGCAACATCGTACCATTCCCCTTCACATTCCTGTCGCTCATTTGCCGTCACTTGCAGTCATACTCCATCACTCACCATGCCGGCTCTGATATGTATGTAAGCTTCCCCATTGTTCATGAAATTGATTGGAAAAGAAAAATTAGGACTCCAATTGGATAGAGAAATTAGAGCTTTTGGAAGTGGAGCAAAATCAGGGCTCCGTAGGCTTTCTCCATTGATGTTAGTGAATGTGTGGGGACAATGGTGCTCTGGGGAATTTTGCATGAAAGTAGAGCTCAATGGGACTTTCATGTGAAAAAAAACTCGATTTTTGTTGCTTTGGTCTTTGTTGCGGAAAAAGATAGAGCTCAATTGAGACCTCGAAATAACTTTGTGACGTTTGTGATAAATTATTGGGGATTTTTTGCTTGGTAGGACCTCCATGTGAAACAAATGGGTGTTTCTTGCATTTCGTCTCTATTGTGTATAAAAATAGAGCTCGGTAGGGACCTTGACAGTGCATTTGTAATAGTTTATTAGTCTTTGTTGCTCAATGGGGACCTTGTTAAAAAAATTTGTCCTTTTTGCTTTGTTGCCTGTTGCTCAAAAAAGTTGTGTTGTGGTCCCAACACATAATAACTTTTTTCCTTGGTTGCAGTGTTGGCATGGGGACAAGCAACATCTTATAGCTATTATTGTGTGGTATGGTGGAAAATTTGTTACTGGCATCCATGAGTTGGAATATAAAGGTGGGCTTGAAGGTACCATCTTTGTCGATGTAAGCAAGGCATCCTATATTTAATTCCATAAGGAGATAATGTATTATTTTAGATGCAAAGTAGATAAGTTGCATTATGTGTCCCTAGAAAGTCTTTGTGTGACGGGTTGCAATTCTTCAAAGATGATAATGGTCTTAGAAATATTATTTATTATTATTTTCATGGTGAGGAAGCGACAGTGCATTTCAATTATTATATTTCATATCATTGACCATGTGATTATTGTTGTAGCCTGGGTTGAATACCGAGATTCTTATCACTCAATGCGACTTAACTTAAGAGTCCAGTGGTGTGCCAAGGAAAAGTGCTACAAAGAAGAAACATCAGCTCCAGCACCAAAACAGGCACCAACTACTAGAGCTCATGCGAAGAAGATGCATGGAACAACAATGGCAATTGAAGTACTTGAACTAGTTGAAGAACCTACATATGATGATGATGAAGAGCCTATAAGCCCGGTTAAAGTGTGATGGCCCGAATTTATACTGAATTATTTAACAAGTGGATTTGGTGATTTTGATATTAAGTGTCAGAAATTATAAATTGGAATGTTAGTTATGGTAGGGTAAAGTGTGGACTATTATTTTGTTCATCGTTCTTGGGTTACAGTGATTTTGTTTGCGCAAAAATGTGGTATGAAATTGGGGCACGAAACTTTATTCTAGGAACCCTTCTAACCCTACCCTATATAAAGACCCTATTCTCACCCTCCCCACTATTTTTCCCTTCTTCTTACATGAACAGCCCCCCTTCCACCTTGGTTACTCTACCCTTCCCCTCTCCCTTCCCTCTTCATTTTTCTTCTTTGCTCACTTCACCGGAGCCTTCCCTCCATCTCACTCTTGCACCAACGACGTTGCAGCTCCTTAGTGGGGGTCCCTCAAGCTTTCAAGCCTTCATCGATAGCTCCTTGACATCACCACTTGCTTCAATTCCCGTCGGCCTCTCCCTCACAAGTGCAAAGGAGAAAAAAATCGCATTTCGAACTTAGCAGAAAGTCAAATCGAGCTTCATTTTTTCATGTGCAGCCCTAAGGCAAGTGTCCATCTATCTTTATTACTAATTTGCTCATTTATCTCTCGTTAGAGCACAACCGTTGAAATTGGAAAATGAATACTTGAGATTGAATATCATTTTGCATGAGCTAGAAATCGAGTTAGATCGTACAATTCATTACCTATGTTGATGTCTACGGGTCTTGGGTAAGCCAGACATGTGAATTGATCATATTGATTTGAGCCAGTTTATTAGGAATTGTAATGGATCGAAAGAGGGCAACTCGGCCGTGCACATTGGGGGTGATTTCGTGTGGCTTGTGAAGCCCATGTTGACTTGGCTAGTTAAAACATTACTATCTAGACTCAGGTAAGCGAAATTTGAGAGCCGATCATCCTGATTATTGTTCGTTTGCGATGAATCGAAGTGGGAACATAAAGAGGAAAGTTCGACCACATGGATAGGGAAAGGATTTGTGAGGTTCTATTGCTTGAATTTGGCATCTACGAGTCTTGGGTAAGCTGGATTTAAGAATGGAACATCCGGATTGCTAATGATTTGTGAGGAATTAGAGTGGGACTATGTATAGAGTTTGACCACATGGTTTCGTGAAAGGGCTCGTGGGTTTTATAACTTGTCTGAAGAATCTGGTAGTTTAAGATTGCTATCTAATTTTGGGCATATTGAAATTGAGGTAGGACCATTCGACAAGTTGTTAGATGGATGTAGATCGTAATTGAGTTTATGTGGATGTTCAACTAGGGGGTTTGGTGGAGAGGATGGACGAATCCTTGTCTTTTTTTCATGTTCGCTATGTCAAATAGACCCATGATTGCCTTGTGCCTTCATTGTGTGACTATATTCAATATTCTACTATCTAGTTGCTTGTTGTGACTTCCCTGAGTATTCTATCGGTAGAGAGCTTGGTAGGGTCTGCTTGAATAAATGAATGGACGATTTGGTCGTTTGGCTAAATGTTTGTTTTTGCTGAGCTTTGGCTTATTCTTTCATCGTAAACCTTTTCCAAATAACCAGGTTTCCAAGGCTCGAGGTAATAGCATTGGTGTTGGAGAGTGGTGAAAGAGATAGTGGAGAGCGTTTCGGATTAGATGTTACCATTTCATTCCTCCCACTGAATTATTTTGCTTTAAAATGAATAATGTACTTGAATGTTGATTTCTTATAAAAATATGTAATTTCCCTTTGGATGAGTGCTATGATATCTATGGTAAGACGTAGCAAACTTAAAGAGGTCGTACCCTTTAGGTGTGCTTGCCTTTCCTTCTCGCATGCACTTGTCTTTCTATTTGGGTGATCCACTGCTTGTTTTTAGTCTAATCAGCTCCCGCATGCACCCTTTGTATTGTAAGTAATATGAGATTAAAGTAGATAACACGGTTAGCCTAAGAAGGCGGCGAATTCGGGACCCCATTGTGACATGAAGAACCAAGACGATAGGTTAAAAAGTGTCACGCCTTGAACCCACGAGCCACGTGACATCCTTGTCATACCTATATGTTCGAATGGTCGACAATCACAACGGCCCAGGAAATTCGTCGTAACCAAAAGACCTCAGAGTTCCTTAGGTAACGGAAATGACCTCCTTCAATCTCATACACAGAAAAAGGGTAGACCAATCAATGCACCAAATCACACTTTATATTACATGCCATTTTCATACAACTGTCAAGATGACGTCACATACACAGTTCAAAGCTTTCATCACCTCATTACAACCCATTACTCGACCTTTACAATAAAAGGCTCTAGGTCGGTAAGGTTTTCAACTCCAATAGCGAGCAAACCATGCAAATTTCTACCAAGGGCTTCTATCTCCACCCAACTCATCATTATCTGTCCCACCATCTAGTCTAGGGAAAAACTGAGTCTCTGAACCAATTTCCTTTGGGATCCCTCGTCTTACTCGTATTACTTTTACTGCTGAGGATGGGGATCTGAAAAATAAGAGTAATCATCTATGAGAACAAATCTCAGCAAGCTAACCTCTAAATCCCTTCTCAGAATACCAAATACCCTCAGACCCAACTCCACGCCTCATCCAAACTTTCAAACCACATAGTCAAATTTTAAATCATAGGGCCAAGAAAGATCAAGGGCAACGCCCAACAGAAAACTCACCATAAATTGCCATTTATAAAGAAAAACAATTCAGGTCTAATTCAAGACCATAAAACCAGAATATCACATAAAACAACCAATCAATGGTTCGCTACAAATGGCCAAGTTATAAAACAAACAAGTCCAATCCAGGACAATGAATGCAAATACATATACATGCACGCTCAATCTTGAGTCTCAAATTAGTAGCCAATTTGACCTGCGTCATATTAGGTCCAACCCGCGTATCATACGCATCAGGTCCGTGCCTCAACTCACGTATGGGATGCCTCAAGTCGGCACCTTATCGCTCCAGCTACGTCACGTCAAACATATCAGGGCGTATTGTGCCTCGACCCATGTCATATAGGCACCTCCAGTCGACAAACTTATCTCTCCAATTCCCAGTGTTATATAGGCACCTCAGGGTCATTCTTGACCCGTGTCATAGAGACACCTCAGGTCAACACACTTATCTTTCCAATTCTCCGTGTCATATAGGCACCTCAGGGCCATCTTCTATGGCTGCATATTATGTCAATTCACAATGATATGTAATTCACCCACTGTCACCCGTGAAATCCATCGCTCTAGCCCTTCAGGTTAATAAAATCTATTAAGTTTATTTGGACAAAAATTATCGACCAAGTACGTTAGACTGCATTTCAAATACGAGTCTAAATATATCAATCCACATATCTGACCAAATGGCCGTGCCAATCAATCTGTTTTACATGCTTAATTTTATTAAAAATGTCAATTTCTCACGTGGGGCCCAAAATGACCAAATAATTATTTCCAAGCATATGTGAATAATCCTCAATATTATTTTGAATATGAACACGAGCCTCAAATATTTGAAATAGTAATATAAAATATTGTTTGGGCCCGATTTTCATAAAATGCTCCAAAATATATTTTTCGATATTCGAACCACATGGGACCCACAAAAAAAATTGTCATTTTTAAACCAAAATTAAATTGGACAGCACATGAACAGTGTTCAGAGGTTTGTGAATAGTGATTTCAAAATACTATTTGGCATGTTTTTGCTCTAAATATCCAGGAAATTCATTTTTTGGTACTCGAACCTCACGGGACCCACATCAACCACCACTAACAGCATATATTCAACCAAGATAGCAACATACCAAGCATAAATAATATATCACAGCCTCACCACAGGATCGATTTACACAAATACGCCAATTCGACAATTTTTCTTAACTTGATTTACCTTGAATCAGACCCCAGAGCTAGTCCATGGCATATAAAATATTCTAATCGAGAAATAGAGGTTTAACTTACCTAATCAAGGCTGACACGAAGTTGAGAAAACAACGGAAGCAGTAACGCACGGCGGCGACCGACAAAACACGACGGATTCCAGTGGATTTAGTTCAAATCGGGGATGATCAAGGCTGAACGAGGTGGTTCACAAGCTGAAAATCAATATTTTCACATGAAAATAAGCTCTAAGGGTCACTGGGGTTAACACATATCAACATGAGCTACATGTAAATTCGGGTAACATAAAACTGGTTCGTCAATTAAAGCAAAGCAGATTTGAAAGGTCAAATGACCTCGGATCAAAGTGATTCAAAGTTGTGTGAACTCATCTCGAATAGGACTACGACATATCCAAAAATCACGAAAATCCAATAGTCGGATTTCCGTCAACGGCCAGTTGAAGTTGGCGGCAGAAATCTAGAGCCAGCACAGAGAGAGAGAGAAAATCGAAAATTTAGAGAGAGAGAGAGAGAGAGAGAGAGAGAGAGAGAGAGAGAGAATCTGGTGATAATTATGGATGAGAGAGAGTAGTTTGACCAATAAATATCTTGAGGATAATTATCGTCGGTGACTATTGAATGAAAGTGACATAAAGCTAAACGAATGGACTGATTTTTGGACTATCAGTGAATTTCGGACTGATAAGGGTCTGAGCACCAATAATTTTGGTCAAACTAGG